>JAHWFO010015425.1:2575945-2589092 GCA_023313115.1 Rhysida immarginata | reverse complement strand
TATTTTGAAAACCACATTTTTTATTTTGAAAACTACATTTTTTCATTTGAAAAGATTATTTTTTCAATTGCAAACTACATTTTACCAATTGCAAACTATATTTTACCAATTGCAAAAAGCTGTAAAAACAAGCACACACACAAAACAACAAAACAAATTAAAACATGTGCAAACACAAAAAAAAAAAAAAAAAAAAAAAATCCCAGCGAAACTGACAAATACGTTTTGTTGAGTCTTCTGCGACCCAACAAATTTGTTTGTACCAGTATATTTGTGACCCAAATATTAAAAATTGTTATATTTCATAATTTAACAAAAATAAAACTAATTATAGTAATATTTCTCTATTGATATCTAATATTGGGTCTCGAACCAAAGATTGAGAAACGCTGGTTTATCTTATCACTTTTAAATTTAGACTTTGTTTACATAATAATATTCGGGGACAATCTTTCATTTATTCTTTAACATTCAGAAACGTCCACGTATATTTCAGATATCCGTATCTTTAAAATGACATAAACAATGCATAGAAACACAGAAACACAGGAACATGTGCAGAATTTATATAAGAATATGGCCAAATGTTAAAAATGAGTTATTGTATTTAGATGTACACTAGAATATATCTTCTGATTAGATTAGGGCTTAATACATTTTGTCCACATCACATATAAACTCAGTAAACTACATAGGAAGACAAATTACAAAGCGTATCGGTTATTGATACTCTGGAACGCAAACGTTTCTTTGTATATAAATAATTACAAATCTAGCACGAATACATTAAATACTTCAAGTACTATCTGAACATGAGCGAGAGAAAAAATGAGATAGGAAGGGAAAATGTTATGAAAATATTAAAAAAAAAAGACAGGCCTAGAAGAATTTACAGTTTGAGCGCCACGTAAGGTCTTTTCCTTTATTAATATTTCACGTTTTATGAAGCCTTTGTGGTCGTAACTATAAATAACAAAGAAGAGAAAAGAGAAAGATACTTGCGAAGAACTTGGCTTCTTTATTTCCTCCGTTGTTTTTTAATTCCCCTTCGCCCTTTTCAACCTGTAATTTTTCTTTCTCTTTCTTTTTCTCTCTCTTTCTCTCTTTTTAAACTGAAACAACAATAAAAAAAAAAGGCCGGGGCGACTCCACGGGAAGCTTTCGCGCAAAACCCACACGGCCGCCGTCCCGATTAATAACGTTATCAAGAGCCCCAATGGTCTTCGAAACTTTCCGTCGTCTTCTTCTCCTTATTTTATTCTGCACTAAAAAGCGAAGAGTTTTATTCAGTGATACATAAAAAGGTGTCACGTATCCTCTTCTACAATTAATTGCAGCAATGAAGAAGAAACAACAACAACAAAAGTGAAACTGTTATGACATTACGTGAGTGAAAGTCGTTAAAAAGAAAGAATGCAATTACGTTTTAAAACTCTAATGGTCATAAAAAGAAAAGGAATTTGAATTTAGTAGAGGCGAACAAATCGTTCAAGAAAGATAGCTTGAAATTTGTTTAACCATTGAAATAGGCATAAAACACTGAAACATTGAAAAGAATGCACTAGAGAATGGTAGCAAGGAAGCTCTAGCAAACATAGATGAGTTACAGAAATTAGGAAATATGGATTTAAGAATCCAAGAAAAACCTGTAAAAGAAAAAAAATGCTAAGCAATTCCCTTTTTATCTGTTTACCGATATATAAACATAAAATAATACTGAAAGTAAAATAAATGGCAAAAATTATTTTTCTTCCATAACAGAATAAAACTTTTGCATCTATCCGATGTCACTATAGTAACCAGTAAGAAAATTAATTTTTGATGAAAAGTAAGAAAGAAAATTTCACATCCTAGATTCGAACCAGTAAACCAATTGTGCCACTGCGGACATGAAAATACTTTCATGTTACGCTATTGGGATGTGGAATTTACCTCCCATATGAGGTATGGCGTATGATTAACCCTCATGGATCATTTTGAACTATTCTTTAAAAAAATTAACACTGCAATAAAGGACAGACCTAAAAGCTTGAATTCAAGGATATTGGCCCTCATAACTAAGACCTTAAATATGCTCAAGCCTCATATTAATTCGCAGACCAAATAACACTTTCCAGGTCAAAGGATGTCGGAAATATCAAAGATACAGACGGACACGGTAAGACCAATACGAGCACCCCATGCTTCCTTTAAGTAAGATCCATGCAGCAATGGTAGTCAAGCACTTGAAGCTTGTTTTCCCTTTCAATAATATTCGCGAGTTTAATTTTTAAATTCCTAACAGAAAGGCAGTGAGGACAATAAAATAAATTTTGCCCATTTCCAAAGGCATGTGCGGCCTACACTCCCAGGAGGATTAAGGCGTGATGTCGTTGTTGTTGTACAAAGCCATATACCATATGGTCCAGACTGAGCCCCATAAATCGGACTTGAGTGAACCAAGCCTGCCCGCACCTCAAAGATTTTGCTTGCAGGAATTTACATACCGAATTTCATTTTTTTGCAGACCTATGTACCATATGGTTGTACCGATTCCCGTAACTCCGTTCCTAATGAGGTAATACCACGCAAACTAAACAGTCTGGAAGGATTTTTGTAGAGCAATCTACATAACAAATTTCAGCTTTCCACATCATCAATTAACAATATTCTTAGATATGATAAAATCAATAAGCAGCTCCATGCTTCCGCATTTTAATAACAATGGTGTGAAATGGTATATGAATGTGAGACATATGAAGATATCAGCCCGATAAGGAAAAAGAAATAAAGATATTTGGAAAGATATAGAAAGCTCATCAAGTATCGACTGTATAAAAATTTAAAAGCCAAATAAAATTATTAATATAATATTTCTATGCTTAAGAAATAAATAAATAAATAAATAAATAAATAAAATATTGCTTGACCAACATAATCTATTCTCTAAGTTTCACAAAAAAATGCTTCTAAACTGAATCTATGAGGACATGCTGAGAAGTAATGCCTCCAAAATATAAAAATTTGGTTAAATATTCTATTCCGTAGCTTATGTCAAGGAAATTCCTCCATCCGGCAACTTCATTCGCTAAAATGTAGAAACTTTCATCCAACAGTTCGTATATTAATGAAATGTAAGCTTAATGGGTTCCTCCTTCCCGTTTCTCTTCACCCAACACAAGGGAAAAAAAGCCAACACCGCTTCCAATTATGAGACGTGACGATTTATTAAGAAACTTATATTCTCAAATCATAGCCATAAGAGGACAAAAAACTCAATAAATATTTTTAAAAACAAAATAAATTTATAAAAACTAACCACGTTAACATATTTATAACCTTGACGGCTCTTTTTAAGTAAAATGCTTTATATGATTCTCTTTCTCTTTCTCTCTCTCTCTCTCTCTCTCTCTCTCTCTCTCTCTCTCTCTCTCTTTCCCCTTTTCCCCTCAAAACCATATTTCCAACAACACAACAAAAAGCATTTTCCTTTTATTTTTTTATTAAGGAAAAAAAGAGAAGGAAACTCATAGTATATTGAAAAATTATACGACACGAAATCTCTGCTGGAGCCTTACACCCTTGTCTAATACAACATTACCCAAAAAAATCATTAATATAAAAGGGAAATAAAAGCCTACTTTAGTTAAAATACGACAATGAAAAGCCCATTCATTCTTTGGAATCTTTTACATTAAAATCTTCAAGCTAAAAAACAACTTCATTTTGAGTAATGTTTTGTAGAGAAAAATATCTTAAAATTTTTCCTATCCAGCCTTTTATATAAATAATGATTTTGATATATCTGTTCCTCCAGTTACTAGACCTTAATTATTTACAACACATATTGAACGAAATTCACACAAGAAAAAAAAGGGCTTTGTTATTGCCACAAATATAATTATAATGGTGGTGGGGTTTTTTTATCTCTAAAACATTTGGAAAGTTCGCTGAACTTGTTGGTTTGAATTATTCATTGTAGACAATTCATTGCGTACAGACAATTTGGAAAAGGTTTCATTAATGCAAAGCTAAACACAGAAAGAGGGAGGAGGAAAACAAAAAACCCTACAAATTTATTCATCTTTTTCTGTTGTTGCTGCCACCACTGCTAGCAAAATTCTAAATAATTTACTTGATGAAAATGAGTTGGTGAGCGGGGGCTCAACACTTCAAACCCAATTTAAATGTCAGTGTCAGAAGGAAGAAACGGTGGAAAACGAAATCACAAAGTGGAACAAAGAAATGGATAAACTGAAGGCATTTAATACGAGTTTCATCGCCTAATATCACTATTAATTGGACACTCTCGTTAATGGGACTCTTATTTACATGATAGAAAGTCTCTCCGTTTCGTTTTTTTTCTTCCTTCTTTCCCTGAGTGACCCAAGGCAATTTGTCAGTGGCCCCCTCAAGCGAGCAGAGAGGATTTCGTGTCGAAAGAGTAAGTGCGGGGAAAAAAATCCGACGTCGCAATGGAAATAATGGAACACAAGAAAGAAGAAAAAAAAGAGAGGAGTGAGGGGGTAATTGAGGTGGGGGTGGGTAGGAGTAGGAGCAATTTACGACAGGCCGTCGCGTGCCATGAATAAGAAAACAATTCTCTCGAGCTAAATAACAGGTTAATGTCGAATAAATGTCATTTTCTGATAATGTAATTAATGGGATGGAATGTCAGGAAACGCTCACGTGAATCAAATATGAAAGGACCTTCTTCGTGATTTATCAATTATTAATTAAAAACATTAATTATTACCAATTAAAACCTTCACTTCTATTTATTTATTTTTTAATATGCGAGACAAATTTTTAAAAAATATTCACTGATATACACAACTCTTTTATAGCAAAGTGTGACATGGATAGAATATTAGCTTAAATGTATGCAAACTGCGTGTTAGTGACTGAGAATGACACTATTTAAATAGCCAAACAAAAATTTTTCGTAAACTCGACTCTGACAAAAAGGAAGTTGTCTTCAGAATACGGAAGATCATGGCGTCGCTTCGGTCGTTGTCTGCATCTTGGAAACAATTAGGAACAAATAGATTTTGTATTTAATGGCCCAGGCAATGCCAACCAATTAGCATACAAAATGAACATTTGGCGCGGCTGTCTTTCCAAGAACACCACATTAAAATTGAGGGTGAAGGAGGAGAGGGACCAAAGAGCCCAAAATTGCACCAGTTGTTCATAATTAAAGAAAGTAGGGAATGAAGGGATCGCAGTTTTCTAAAGTAGAATTGTGATGAAAATTTTTAATGAAAATTATGTATGAGCCGCATCTACATTTTCTTTTATATGAAAATTTGGTCTACCCTGCAGGCTTTTATATCCAACGTCAAATTACATCATTTCCTTATCGTTACGGAAGTTTTAGATATTTCTCTCTCTCTCTCTCTCTCTCTCTCTCTTTATTGGCCTCTTATTTGTCTCTTATTTTTAAACACGTTTATTGGTCAGGTTCATATTTTATAACAGTCTTTAAAATTATATGCTATGAATTACATTTAGTACAGTAATTGAAATTGCAAATATATATTAAATCTGGTCGTAATGCGTGATGATATTCGAAGTAACGTCATTTCAAACAAAATTTTATACATCCTCTTCCACATAATTGATGGTTGCAACTGAAGTCTCAGCATTTTTCGGGAGTGCTGATAGTTCTGGCTGGTCCAAAGGGAGAACGACTCACAACGGACTCTAAAAGAAACGCTCATGACAGTCCAGAACATGTTGCTGCGCTTTAATGGCCTTCTTACCAGTATTATAGAACTCCGTGTACCATCAAAACAGGTGGAGAGAACACGAGCGCTTTCTGATCTTCATCTAGATGATACACTATGTTCATCCACTTCAAGGCTGTAGCATAATTCACTACTAAAAATGATGCAGTGTCATTTGGAGTACAACACTACTCCAGAGAGAATGACCAGTATCGGATGATTAATGGAAGATTGGTTGAGGGATAAAGAGAATGGGTTCTTTTTCCGCCTGCCGTTTACCCATGTTACGCGATGATACCGGGTACTTTATAAAGGGCGTTACAATTTTTTGGGTAAGATAATGCCGGAAAAATTTGGATAGCCTATGTTTAACAATCAGCGAATTTCCCTTTTATGTGCTGAAATGTCTTTGCGGCTATCTGCTTATAATTTGATTTATCAATCGTCTATCAATCACACCTCATTTGCATTTTCCACGATCACCACTAAGTGGACGATCGATATATCGGTAGTAGAAAGCAGTGAGCGAAAGTAATATTCGAACAGAAGCGACAAAGCTAGTGATGTCGGGGGCTTAGAGAGGGGTGTCACCGTGGGAAGCCACGTTATTTGAATATCCATACGGTCATTAGTATTCGATTGGAACAAGCAAATTCGATGGTTGGCGATGTGATGAGCAAATGAAAATGTTCTGGCATTACAACTGCAATAAAAAAACCATCGTTAACGACGGGCAGAGACCGGTGAATTAAAGCGGGTATCCTGGGGAAATTTGGCATATCATCCGTAAAGAATTCCAAAACAACAATAACATCACTGTTACGTTAATAAGATCCATAAAGAACTCTATGCGCAAGCAGCATTGCATAAACTCAATATCTAAAACGGAATAGGGTGGCATATGTAACAAAAGTACAAGAAGCATGTACTGATGTTCGATCAGTGGAAAACGGTATTATGAAGTGACGAATCCAGGTTCACGTTTTCCGGTCCGATGATAGGGTATGGATTTGACGACAGTCTAGAGCGTATCCACTCTCGAACATCAGTCTAGAGCGTATCCACTCTCGAACATCAGTCTAGAGACGGTATTATGAAGTGACAAATCCAAAGTTTGGTATTTGTGAAGTTCTTGTTCCAGATGCGTTCATGATAGCCAGGTACCTTTTACAATATAATAATTCTACAAACAGATGAATTTTACTCTATTACTAGGATGACAATGCACCATGTTTAGGTATGAAACTACTTTCCTAGCCCGTCTAAAGGTCCTGATCTCAATTCATGAACACCTTTGGGAAGAATTGATACGAGGTCATCATAATACATGCAGCTTTGCAAGAGGAATGTAGACGCATTCCATTTGATGGCATCCGCAATTTCGGTGAAAAACCTTCCTCAACGAATATTGGCGATAATTCAGTCCAAAGACGGAATCCCAAATATTATAATAAGTGTATCAAATGCTTATTTCTCTAGTAAATGGTCAAACTTTCGTTATTCCCGATCCATGCTAGCAAATAGACAACATGACTAGCCTATTTCCATTAGCCCTTCTCAAAGTCGCACAATTGCAGTATAATATTGGAGGTAGAATATTAGCAACTGAATTCAACGCAACAGTTGCGGCACAGAATAACACAGAATGGACAGCTTTGCCATTTCCCATGGTAGCTAAGCGATGGTAGTGAGCAGACGGTGGCACTCTCCGACGGATGGGTGGAATCTGCCGGCTGTTTAACCTGCGTTTCTATGGAGCATGCTACGACGTTTTTTAGATTTTTAATTATTTCTCGGTCTGTAATTAACGGAAACCGCCAAGATCACATGGAAGCTTGAAATGAATAACATGGAATCTATCAACGTCAAAAAAAATTTTATTTCTACGGAAGAAAAATAGATATTCGCCTAATTAAATGCTTGTAACTTGCATATAATATATTTTCGAATATATTTCATTATTAAATTTATTTTTCGTTCTTCATTTTAATTTCAATAAATAAAGTTAATTTTAAGTCTATATATGGATTTGTTTCATGTATACAATGAAAATAAAAACATTTAAGACATGTTTGCTTGTCTATTAAAACTTTCAAACTGACCCGTTTCTTAGATATTAAATAAAAAGTTAATTTTTGATTTAACATATCTTTTGTGAAAGTGTATTCAGAATTTTTGTATGTTTATAAAGAAAATGAAAGCTTTTACTCGTGATGTTTGTTTAATTGTATAACTAAAAAAATTGTCAGTTTCTTATGTTCATTACACTAAAAGAAATTGTCAGGGTTTTTGTGTCTCGTCCATCTCTCATATACTTCTGTTCGTTAAATGAAAAATTAAGAGTTATCTTGTAAACCCTCATATTATTATAGAAACTGAATTCTTTAATATGAATTCAAATTAAATAGTAATTCGTTTCCTATGGAGTTTAAAATGAAATGTAAATTAATTATAATCAACTGTCAGTTTTTTATGAATTTTGTTTTTTGTTATATTATCTTGTTGAAGTCTGATGCTTCTTAATTTTTGTCAACAGCATTTACTTCAATGTAATTTTATCATTAAAATATACAGTGTATCTAAATGTATATCTTTAAATGTATATAATAAGTTAAAAGTTGCATTCTAATGGCTTTTGTCACTTATTTTGCTTCTCACTTTTTCAATAAAAACAAATTAACGTAAGTCAAATTAATTCTGTTGTTGAAATTAGATTACTTTGGAGTGACATTACTATATTTCGGAAAATATATTAATACATTTGCAAAGTCTAAATGATTTAGGTGTACGCTGTAAACTTAACAGCCAGTCAGCTGATTGCTAAGCAAGTTACTCAAGCATTTAATTAGGCGAATATCTATTTTACCTTCGTAGAAAATTTTTTTTCTTGACGCCGATAGATTACATGTCATTCATTTCAAGCTTCCATGTGATCTTGGCGGTTTCCGTTAATTACAGACCGAGAAATAATTAAAAATATAGAAAAAGTCGTAGAAACACAGATTCCACCCATCCGTTAGGAGCGCTGCTTCAAGGTCACTACCATCGAAATGCTGAGCTGTCCATTCTATGTTATTCTATGGTTGCGGCAGCCAGTACATTCATAGTCCTACTTGTCATACTAGATTTTATGGTTCTCGGAATGGTTTTTCAGGGCGTTAGTATGTATTTATTATAGAACAAATAAGAACAAATAAAAAATTAAAAAGTGTTTTTTCACACATATTGTAATAGTAATAAGTATAATAAGTAAGTATATAGAAGCATCGCAAAAGTAAGGTCTCATAAGGAAGATTGAAATGATGCAGATATAGAATGCGCATAGTTAAATAAGTATAATAACGCTATATCATAGCCTTTGTTTCAAGAATAAATGCATATAAACGCTATATTAACTTATTCATCTATGTGTATTCTCATTTTGCAATATTACTTATATGGATGGACTTTTGGGACATTCCATATAAGAATACGTAATTTGTAAGTATAATTAGCAAATGGTTTTCTAAATACTCTCTTTTAACAACATCGCCAATAATTTAGAGCAGCATCAATATGCACATTATAAATACGTATAACGCAAAATGTAATTGTTCAGATTGAATAGAAATAAATGATGCTGTATTAAAATAAAAAATAAAAAAAAACAAAGAAAAAATACACAGAATAACTGAAAGTGAAATTTAATAATTTCAAAAGAAAAATAAACTAAAACCAGGTCAATAAATTTTAGAAAGAAAAAAAAGAAATACAGTAGTTAATAAATTAACCAGTATAATTAGGGGACATTAAAACGTTTAAATTAACGATTGTAATTTATGCAAGTATCGTTTCAACGACTGTAAATGAAACAGAACCAATTTCACTTTCTTCATTAATTTATAATAGTATCAGGCAATTCATTTCCTCACCAGAGGTGCCATAAAGCATGTGTGGCGTGTCTGTGTGCATGTGTTTGTGTGTGTGTGTGTGTGTGTGTGCATCTCTCGGAGCGATCATCCACTAATGGATACCCGGCACGGTGGAATCGAGTGATTGTCGTGACTGCGATTGCTATCATTGATGCCACTCGCCGTCTGATAATAACCGCCCTCGCAATGGTAATCAGTTGTCGGTGAATGTTCCTTCGAAATGGACGACGCTCGTGACGACTTTGATGACGGCAAAGCGAAGCGCCACGATCGCCCATTTAAGCATCGTAAACTGCTGGAGATTTTCAATGGGAGAGCCAAAGACCGGACGAGAGAATTCAATTCATCCTTTAGCGACCCAATAAAAATTCCCAGCTCAGTCAACATTTGATCTTCACTAGATTTCAAACTTCTTAGACGTTCACGCAGGTCCATTAATAAACGCTCGATTTTATTTAATTCGCAAGTGCCTTCTAATAAATAATTCTTTATAGCAAAGCCGATGATATTATTGCATAAAACGATCCACGAAACCCATTGCACTATAAGCAGGCATTAAATAAGGCAGTAGTTCACGAATATAAACTCAGAACTGATTATAATATTACTTTAGATTTTTATTTTCTCATGAAACTAAATTGCCATACAAGCCTGAAACATCAAAAGATATCAGAATATCTGAATTCAGATCTGTGAAAAATATAAATAAAACGGTATCGTTTAATACGCGTTTCTATGCGTATTATTATTCAATACGCAATGTTAACATAAAAATTCAATATGCAATTCTTGGCAAAGCCAATGGCTGGAGTCCTTTACCAAAAGTTTAAACATGACACGTACTGATCATGTCACAAGCATCCCACATGACACGTACTGAACATGTCACAACCATCCCACATAAAACTAAATATTTTATAACCCCCTATTAGAATGCCATACATAAACTCCAAGGAACATCTTTGTTCAAGAAATATAATCCTAAAGGAACTGAAGAAAAATTTAAACAGAAAGATTCATAGCTGTAAAATAAATAAAACGACGATAGTAGCCCAACTGCTGCGGCACATAGTCGGGGGGGGGGGGGGGAGGTCATTTCTTTATTACCTAGGGAGATGATACACGTAAACCATTCACATACAGAATGACTCAGAAAGGGCTGAAAACCAGGATTATTACAGAAGGTACCCATAAATGTTCATTAATTATTTTAATTCTAGAAAAGTTAAGGCCACTGAATAATTTTAATGTGAATCTTTAAAAATTCTAACATATTTGATTTTACATCCGTAAATGAACTAATTCAGATTCAATGTATTGTAAGTGTATATAATAACAAGAAACACGTTTCCTTTATCACTTAAAATATAAATTACAGATCATTAGTTTTTCATAGGTAAGTTGTCATTAGTTTTGATTATTGCCAAGAAGGGTTTTGGAACGTTCTTTTCTGATTTCTTTCATTATAATCTTTCTTAACAGAATGGATAGTCATGGCTCCCCATCCGCTATCACGGAAAGAGAATACTTAATATTGATATTATTAACAAAAAAGCATCTGAACCATTTACTGGCAATTTTAATTTTGGGCAAATACTGATTGCAACATCGGTCATCTGTTACAGGTATTATAAGCATCTAGTATCAAAGCAAATCTTGTATACTTGAAATATATTTTTTTAATTTAATTTTTAAAATTAAAACAGATTTTAAAACACTGAATAAATTATATGAATAAATATTCTGAGTAATTTTAAATTCACTTAGCAATTAATAATACATGGAATACATGTACATAAATTTCCAAATTTTGAAACTTTAATGCCGTCACGGTTCAATTTTAAATAATTCAAACATTTAGAACATTTTATATTCTAGAAATAATGGAAAGGAAGAAGAACATTTCAAGTATCGGCATGCACATTGAAGCTTCCTAACAATGAAATCGTCTTATTTGGCAGGATTCAGGAATTGAAGAAAATTGGATACACATAACAAATAATGAAATATTGTTATTTAATTTTTTTTTCAAATGAATTGCTACAAGGTTCACGGCCAAGAGAAAAGTGAACATTGAAAACAAAACGAGTTATTCATGAAGACTTATCTACTTGAATATTTCTCATACAATGGTCGCAATTACTGCTCTTTCTTTCAAATATTACGCTTGACAGTCCGCTGGACGTTTATCTCTTTCCACTATTTTGAGTAACTTGGAATTGACTGGCTTTCATACCGCCAATCCTATGACATCATTACAAATTTGCATGATAATCTAATCGTTTAAGTTACAGAAAGAGACGTTAAATTTTATATCAAAGGGCTGGATGAATTCTTAAGATCTGTCAAAAGCTGCTATGACATCGGAAAGAAATAAATACATTTTCTCTAAGGATACTGAAGTATAAATGATTACAGCGGTTTGAAAAAAGCAATTCAAAATTAACAAATATAGAAAAACAGTAAAGAGAATTCCACAGCCTGGACTCGAATCAGAGACCTTCGGGTTAACACCCTGACCTTTGGATTAACAACCACTAACCCATTTTCCAATTATTATTATATTATTCGCCTTTTAATAATAAGATTTTGGGATGACATGATGTTCAAGAAATCAAGGACTTGCGATGTATGTGACAGAGTACCATCCAATTGAAAGAAACCATCTGCACTGTTGGTGTGCACTCTCGCACGAGCTAATCTTGAAACATGTTCAGATTGTATCCCTGTCAAAGTTTCTTTCACAGAGAAATACAGACCATAAATTTTAAATTTTGAGATGCACAGCAATACAAACATAACCGAAAGCATATCCATTTACATTGAATTGTCCCAAGTTGCACTATAAAATTAAGAATATCGATATTCGGTTTCAAAATTGCAGCAAACTTCCTTCTTAATAACACCAACTAGGTCTGCTTTTCCACCAAATTTTTATTGCGCTAGTTGGTGCTATGAGAATTGGTATCCATAGTACTTTTGGTGATTTTTTTATCTTTTTTTTCTATATAAACTTCCTTCTCTTAGATAACCAAACTTCAACATCAAAATGCTAATACATGTAGGGCGATTGCGTGGTTCTTTTGTAACCAACCTATAACGTTCGACGACAGACGAAATAATCAAGTTTAAAAAAAAATAGTCTTAAAATAGACAAATTTGCTATAGTCTTTTACTCCCTTGAATATCTATATTCTATTGAGATTTCATATACTTTATAATTAAAGTTCCATTTTGACATGGCCATAAAAAAAAACTACTGGACCAAAAGCTATTATACAAGAGGGCATGGGAAGTTCATACCCATCAAAAAAAAAATTAGTTCAAAAGGTCACCACCAGCATGGAATGGCGCTCTATGCAATATTCGTATACGAAATTAGACACGAAGACACAGGTAACCTGCTTTCAGTAAATGGTGGGGGCGACATTCAACATGTAACTAATTTTAGTAACGATTAAAGACTTGTTAACCTGTGTCTTGTCTAATTTCGTATACGAATATTGCATAGAGCGCCATTCCATGCTG
>JAHWFO010015425.1:2562587-2575845 GCA_023313115.1 Rhysida immarginata | reverse complement strand
GTGTTCAAAACGCTATTCTCATTTAAATGTTGAAAATTATTTTTTATTTTAAGACATTTGCCTGAGTATTTATTTTTCTCTCAAATGTATTGTTTATATTTCATGACAATATTAAATTTAATAACTAAAAACTACATAACTTCGAACACAATTTGAAGATAAGCGTATGAGCTGTAACACTGAGAAACAAGAGAACTGCATTGGAAACAACGCTTTCACTATTCATCGAAAGAACTTCTCCCTGAAAATTTTCCATTGTCCTTAACTGTCTCTTAAACCCGGGATTTTGAAAGCATGGAGCGTTTGTTTAAAGCGCCACGAAACTCAACATTAAATAATGTTTGCGTCATCATCAGCCGCATTTAGAAAGATTCCAAAAATAGAAAATTCATAAAAATATCTTTAAAAACACCATTATTACCATTAAAGCAAAAAACAAAAAACTCAGGGATCATTATGGGTAGAGGTTTCCAATCTCAATCTCAGATCCCATTGTAAACGAAGAAAGGAAAATGTCTTGCGATAAACAAGCTATGTAATTTCAACCGCTATTTTTGATCCACCCTTCGATCGGATGACAAGTCTCATCTAGCTGTCGATAACAACAGACCAATGTATATTTCCTGTGAAATTTGCTTTGAATTTCGTAAACAAATTTAGAGAACGAAATGCTGATTAAAATGGAATATTTTTGGAGAATGATGTTCTTTAATTTCGTGTTATAAAGTGATGTATAGATTAATAAAAAAAAAATAAAGTAAATAAAGTAAGTTAGTTCTGAATTTAAAAATTATTTTTTTCGTAAATGAAGGGGATAAAACTTAATGATTGTGAAAATAGTTGTGTTTTAAGAAATTCTGCTGGGAATATATGGAAATTCATTCGAAAGACTTTATTATTTTAAAAGAATATTAAAAAATGCTGCACTAATAAAATTTAAGAGTGATTAGAGGGTTTCTGCGTGGTTAAATTTTCCTTTTGTTGTTTGTTTAATATTGCATTTCTTTCTCAAATAAACCGGTTTTATTTCCAATATTAGCCTAAATCATCTTTGTGTGTGAATTACACTTGTGAGCGCGGCTGACTGCTAGCTGACTCAGAAGCTCTTGTGTGTTAAGATCTCTTTTCCTTTCGTGTATAACATTTACAAAAACATGATGGGTTGTTTGTTTTCTTACCGTGGCCTTCGTTGATCCCGGTGATGGTCGGCGACTCCCCGCTGCTTCCTTTGCCCAACACAAAAGGCAAATCGCTAAAACCCCTTTGAGTCCATTTCGTAGGGCCCCCGTGTTTGTTCGGCTGACGCTTGATGGCTTACGACTCCAACTGACTTAAAGCCTGATAAGATAAAGCGTTACAAAAGGTTAACAAGCAATTCAGAATGCTCCGTTGCGTGCATTTTTAATAGAACTTCATATTCACTTAAATTTAACAACAAAAAATAAAGCAAAATCGAAAAAAAGAGATCTTTTGAAACTTGAAAATATAGAGTAAACATAAAGTTGCTTATGACATCCATATTTCGCAAAGGCATTTTCTCATTATAAACATTAATTTTTTTTTATTTATTTATTTTTTTTTAGAAAACATGTTATTGTGATTACTATGGAATAAGAGGAAACTTACTGATTTACTCATATCGAAAGAACAAGGCTCGTTGTTGTGATTTATTATTCAAGAATTTTACTTTTTTAAAATCTAATCTTCACTTATACTTTGTCCAAAGTAAAATTAACAATGTCTAACAATTGAAACTGGAAATTTAATTGGACACGCCCAGTTAAACTTTCGTTGGACAAAACATAGATGGTAAATGGAATTCAAAAGAATCACAACAGGTTCAGAAATATGAGCGCGTACATTTTAAGTCAAATACCGCCAACTACTAACATGAACTTCAGGGATTCCATCTGATAATGTGTCTAGATATCTTTTCTTTGCCATATTAGGAAACAAATTTTTGATGTACTAAATGCTAAATTTATCAAAAAAATTCGGTTACCAAAATTATTCGGTTCTTCTTTTTAATGATGTACGATATATACCGTACCTGCATTGTTGTAGTTCATTCAGCCTTATTTTGCCCGAGATGTGATGGCTTTTTCAATTGTTGGGCATTGTTACAAGAAAAAATAAACAATACATAACAATTGACACGCCGATCATATCTTGGGCAAAGTAAGGCTGGATGGGCTATAGAAATGCTTTGAATGGAAAAAAATTATATTTTTATGCTGTTAATTTATTTATGTGGCTTAATTCTTATTATTACATTATACAAAGAATGTAATCTGTATTAAAAATTCCCGTAAATTTCATTTTCTAATTTTGGGTTAAGATACATTTAGAAGAAACTTCATTTTTTTGCCAAGCCAATTTCCTTTCTGTTATCAATCGATGGTCGAAACAAAAGCGATAATTTGGGCCATTTCGACGAGGGTTGGGTTGATGAAGGCAGCAGGAGCAGTAGGCCTTGTTCGAAGCGAAGTTCTTCCGGCTGATGCCCATTAGGCGTTGACAAGATGCGGTCCATGTATCTCCGGCGTTCGATTAGGTCCGCAGTTTTACGACACGACACCGACGATCAATAAGCCAATTAGAGCCACAGATGGCCTTGCAGCTAATGGATGTCAACCGCACGAAAGAGCCAGCAACACACGGCCCCTTCGGTGGATGAGCAACCCATAAGTTGGATCTACCAGCAGGTGGGCACTGCGATAAGTCACGAAGATCCCCGAAACGAACCTCTTTCTCCGACAAAAGCCCGGTTTCCATCAACAACCCTCAGTCAGTCACTTCCTCGGCTCCCTTCCAGTTCATTCCATTCGCCTTGCAGTTCCTTGCCACTTAATTAATGCTGTGACGTTTGTTTTTCTTTCTTTCTTTTTTTCTTTCTTAACCGAACAAGGGATTTCATTTCGGACAATAAAATGTTCGTGCTGAAGATAAACCATCGCAAAATGCCTCGACTCCATTAATGTGTACATGTTTAAAAGGAGTAATCAATTCAGTTGCTTCACTTGAATGATAATGCGATGACCGTTCAAGAAAATTATATCCGACAAATTGCAAAAGAGCTACAGAGAAAAAACAAATAATATAAACTGCACAATGTATTTATAAATTTAATATAGAAATATCCAGGGAGATGGCTTGCAAAATAAACTCCAAAAACCATTTCTATTAATTATTATTAAAGATATTTGTGCTTGATGAAAATATTAAAAAAAAAAATTAAATACTGTAAAAGATGAAATTAAGTTCGCTAAAGTAACCTTGAAGAAATCAAAACGTTTAAAATTGAGGAGCTCAGTGGAAAAGGAGCATAGGCCACAAAACAATGTTTTACAGGAAAACGGTTATATTTTATTGGGAAATACAATATGGTAGATATTCAGAATGCTTATATTGGGAAATAGACACATGCCACTATGCTAGAAGTTCATTAAAACGATCCCTACTTGACTGGAGCTGTCTTTCTATAATAAAAACTCAATAATCATTAATATGTGGCATGTGCCCCTTTCTACTGAGACCCTCAATTAATTTCCATTGTAATGAAGTTTAAACCAGTTGAGAATGCGTTGAACGGCATTGACAGAATGATGTTAAAAGCGGAAGCCAATTAAACAACCGCGTACCACTCAAATAAAATAATAAAACAACTGACAAAATATTGCCAACGACCCTTTCCAAGTACCACCAGAAAACTACTTGCGTACCACTGGTTGAGAACTGCTGGAGTAGGGTGAAATATCATTTGATTGATCGACATATACAATAATATCATAGATTTAAAATTTTGACCAAACTTTGACTGCCATTTTAGCCGTGTTCCCTAATAGATAGGACATGTGTGCCTCTTATAACCTTTACTTACTTGTTGATGCTCTATCCGAATATAAAGTTAAAATCAAAAAAATCGATAAAAAATTGGCAACAGAACGACCGACTTCGCAAATATAATAACAGTTGAAGTTTTTCACATCACTGAAAATCATCCGCAATTTTCTTGTTCCAGAAAATAATAATTATGATCCATGTCTACAATTTAATTCTTTACACCTGAATCTTAGAAAACTCAGATCTATTAAGATAAAATCATAAATAATTTTAATAAAGAATCATCATTTACAAATATCTATCCATTAAAGAATGAAGTATATTCCAAATATTTTCCACAGAATATGAAGAGAAATTGACTAATAAGCCTATATTCTGGCCAAATGTGGTTTGAGGCTGTTAGTAGGGGTTAGAATGAAGACAGACACCTATGCTATGCGAGATTCGAACACCACCTGATGATCACGAAAACCAGAGGACTTGCGCCATGACACTCTCGGCCACCTTTAATAATGAATACCTTATAAAAGATATTTCACGCTTCGTAATAGTAAACATCAGATAGATTAATAATTTAAATATTCCATGTGATTCAATATCCCCATATAGGTTTTCAATGGATGATCTAAATAAGCGCATTAGATTGGAGATAATGACAGAAATAATCTGAATGGATCTTATGCTTTAGGAAAGTTCTGCGATTAATTATATGACTATGTAACATAGTGAAGCATAGCTACAGCTATGTAAATTGGCATATTCCGTGGGTTTTAATTCTTGAAAGCGATTAAAATGCATGTAGCATGCATGAGCTCTATAAATCAGCCGCGACTTCGACCGGACGATCAAAAGGAGCATTCTTGATGATCGCACTCCATCACTCAGTCCGTTTTGTGCCCCTCTCCAGTTCTGCCTTTTTCATTTCATGGTACCCGTGGGAATGACCGATCAGAAAGCCTTGTTTTGCAGCAAGAGCTCTTGATTGAAACGAACAAGTTGGGGGAATTGGATCTAAGAAAAACCGAAAGACCGTGTGCAAAAGAAAAGTGTGCGCTATAGTATTGGTTTCGTGTTTACTGAGAAGCAGCGAATTGGCAAGGATGTGCTCGTTCGTCTACTTTGGAAAAATGCCCCGACCACAAGTGGAAGCCTCGCAGAAAATACGGTTTCCAGGTGGAGACCACACCGAATGCATAAAACAGTCGTTTCTGTGTCGATCGGATGTAAATAAAGCTGTTAAATTAATTTAGCGCCTATTATGAGCCACACTTCCATGTGCCACACTTTGCCGTGCTCAGGCGGATAATTCCAATAACATGGGGAAAAAATTAAAAAGGGGCTTTTGTTTGCGTAAATAAGGCGGGCTTTTAACTTAAACAAATTCAAAAGCAACTGCGTCATACTCAGTTACTCTCTTCATTTAACGCTTAAAGAGAATAGAAGTTTCCCTATTTCTTCTCCAATTTGTCGTGGAACACAGCATACAGAAGCATCCCTTCCCTTTGTTTTACCTCGTATACGTTTGGAAGAAAGGAAAAATTTGCAGTCACTTTGGCGTTATAAACGCTAATAGAAAATATACTTAACCCTAATTAGTACAATCTCTGGACAACTCTTTAATCTTAAGTAAAAGGAGAACTGTATAAATCAATCCTAAGATGTTCTCAGAGAATAAAAATTAAGGATGGTATTTTTACTGGGTTTAAAATTAAGTTTTAACAATAAAAATATTTGTTTAGAGTAACACCACTACAATAAGACAGACATGAACTTAAATTTTTTCATATTATTTATTCGGGTCGGAAGTGGTGGGTGAGAAATTGTAAATAGAAAACTATAGTAGGAAGTAATTTTCAAACATCCGTGAGGTAAACGCAGCTGTAACTTCGTGTTGACGCTTGCGCAGTTATTTATAAAAAGTGTCTTACCACATACCATAGGTTTAAATTTGGCGCATAAAACTAATACCAAACAAAGTTAAACTACAGCTTCCGTTTGTATGCAGTTCATCCGAGATATTTAAAAACAGTGCTTGTAAACGATTTTCTATAAAAGCACTTGGAGTTATTAATTAACCGATTCAGAGTTGCAATTTCTATTTTGGATAATTAGTAACAAGTGAAATACCTAATATGAATTATATCATCAGAGCTTCAGATAAATCATAAAATACTTATCATGCGACATCATTTAAACAAATTTAAATCATTTCTTAATATGGAGATTGTTTGTTTTGTTTGGTATTAACGTCCTTTTCAACTGCCATGGTCATTTCAGGACAGCGTTATAGGGGCCGCAAATTTTGCCTCGCAAGGTTCTTTAACGTGCAGCCGGCAAACGACTACACGGGACCAACGGCTTTACTTCCCTTCCGAAGGAAGTGCATGATCTCAGGATTTTCTCCCTGAAAAAATCCTCGTCGTCCTCGGCCGGGGTCGAACCCGCATCCTCGGGCATAATATGGAGAGATTAATATCATTATAGCTTTGATGAGTGAAAGCGAGCAAATTCCTGATAATACTATAAATTCCATAGTTTATAGTATTACCTAAACCCATATGAATGACATTCATACAAAAAAATCATAACATTAATGTTTAGTAGGCTCTGCTATGTAGTAATTATATAAGAGTAACTCCTTTTGATTAAAAAATAGAAAAAATAAAATAAATCTTAAAAACAATTGATAATGAAAGATATATTACTTAATATATCTCTCTATTTAAAATTGCTAGGTGGAGCAGTGAAGGTGCACGTGCTATTGAACAGATTTAGATAATATTGGTGGAAGGATGGATCATAATACTGTGGAGAAATGCAATTTATGAAGTAGACGGAAACACAGATGAATCGAAGGTCTTGTGAAGCGTATTATGTAGACCTGGATGAAGCAGACGAAACACAGGTGAAGAGAAGAAACACAGGAAGGTCTTGTAACATTGGGTGACTTTCATTATCAATTGTTTTTAAGATTTATTTTATTTTTTCTATTTTTTAATCAAAAGGAGTTACTATTTTTAATTATTTATTCTGCTATGTAATGTATTCATCCAGATGATGGCCGGAATTTTGGAAAGGATAAAGTGTCAAAATTTCGGCACGTGAATCGAGGCGGGAGTCCGTTCCTGACGATGAAACTTTTATTACAGCTTTTCCAATAATTTCCTGCAAATTAAAAGAGCCAGCATTTTTATTTCTACCTTTGAACCAATTTAACCATAGGACAGTTAAACTTGAATCTTCAGTCCTAATTTGTTTAGACGGCTCAGATTCCAAATCATTTGATGGCTGAGAATTTTTCCGGGCTGTCTCCACTTATAAGGACAGATGTTATCAACTTAAGTATTAAAATCTAAAAAGTTCAAAATATTTTGCTTAAACAATAATCATATACCTCTGGCAAAAAGTATTTAGATCACCCTAGGCTGTATGGAAAACGACATCATTTCAACGAGTATAAACACCTAAGTATTTACAGCTATTCTACACAATTTATGTGTTAATAAGTAACGACCTAAATAGTTGTTTTCCTATACGTTGTCTTACGTTCCCAATATGTAGTTTCCTAAATGTTGTCCTACGTTCCCAATGTGTTTTCCTATACGTTTCCTATCAGTTGTCTGGAAATGTGGAAACCTGCCCGCAAAGAGCACGTCCAAGAAAAACCACCAAGCGAAATCTTTGCGAATGATTTGTAAACAAAATCAACACCAAACTTCCAAGCAAATGAAAAATGGCTGGAAAGCAACATGTCGATGCCTGCAACAGAACAGTGCGCAATCATCTACGCGAAATGTAATACAACTACAGGAAAGCCAAAGTGAAACCACTGCTCACAAGTTGCAAAAGTGGTCATTGGATGAGTGAGGGAAAAGTAGGCTACTCTTTTCGGATGAGTCTCGTATTTGCGTGGGAGGCGGAGATGATTTTGGACAATTTGTGTGGCGAAGGATGGATGAAAAATTTAAAGAGCAAAGTTTGGTTTCGAAAAGCAAATTCCCTCAATCACTGATAGTGTGGGGTTGTATGGGTTGGGGCGGGGTTGGTGAGATGAGCATTGTCAAGAACAGTAAATGCTGATGTCTACATGGATATCATCGGCTCCTTCTTAATACCCACAATTGAAGATCAATTTGAATAGAGCAACGGCTTTACTACATTCCAGGACGACAATGCATCGTCATGTCGAGACAAGAAGGTTAAGTCTCGTTTGCAACAGAAAAACATCTCTACAATTCATGGCCAGCCAAGAATCCTGACCTCAACCCCATTGAGACTGTTTGGTGGAAGTTGAAAGTCTTAGTAAACAACTAAAAACCCACTAACAAAGATGAGCTTAATGCTGCACTTAAATCAAGTTGACACCAATTACTGTTGATTATTGCCAAGAATTGGTTACTTCATTGCCTAAAAGAATTATGGCCATAATTAGGGCAAAAGGTGACCCGACTAATTACTGAGTTTGTCACAAACTGCATTGTTTATTTGTATGCATATTTGATCTAAGACTTTTTTCTCAAGAGGAGTAACGTTCGTTAACTGTTGAAATATTGTGTATTGCGTGTTTTGCTATCGCTTTAGAGAATAATAGTTACTAAGACCAGTAATAAGCAAATAATCAATAAACAAATTATGTTAAATTTCTATTGTTTCTTTTGTGTTTATTCAGTTTGAAAAATGTATAATTACCTATAGAGCCTAGAGTGATCTAATACATTTTGTCAGGGGTTGTAATAAAAACAAATTACTTGAATGAACATGAGATTAATTACTTGAAATTATTTAAAATTAATTAAATAAAAGTTAAAAAAATTTTAACAACAAACTTCTCGTTAAAATACACAATTACAAAATTAGAAAACAATAAATTAACATACCTAGACATTACAATAATTACATACATAAACCAATTAGAACTCTCAATATATCAAAAAACTACTGTAGGTAATAATTTACCCCATTTCCAATCTGAACAACCATTTCACCAAAAAATAAGCCCAATGATTCAATACATCGAAAGAATAAAAATACTATCCTCTCCAAAATATATCCCAAGAGTGTTACATTATCTAATGCGTTACCCATAGGCGGATGATTTCCATTAAACAATTTAAAAACAAAAATTAAAAAAGAACCTTGAGAATGCACGGTACTGCATTGCCAGAATGGTATTAATTAAAGTATTGTTACTGTATAAGCGAAGTCGGTCGTTCCGTCACCAATGTTTTCGAATTTCTTAATTTTAAGCTACCATTGATATTATAAGCTACCATTAAATAAAATCACCACACATATTAGAAATGCTGTAATGCGTCGACCATTTTTAAAGCTTGACCAACCACAAAGAAACGGGGCATATCCATTAAATTCTCACTTCCAATTATTACAA
This sequence comes from Rhysida immarginata, assembly GCA_023313115.1. Taxonomy (NCBI): domain Eukaryota; kingdom Metazoa; phylum Arthropoda; class Chilopoda; order Scolopendromorpha; family Scolopendridae; genus Rhysida; species Rhysida immarginata. The sequence goes on along the minus strand of JAHWFO010015425.1, from coordinate 2,566,613 downwards.
TAAAACTTAAACATACAGATGGTTAATTAAAAGCAAATATATGTTAAGATGAAAAATGCAAGGAAAAATTCTGCGACCTGGATATTCATGATCCCCAGTTCGAATCCGGATCGTAGAACTTTTCTTTTTGTTTTTTATCTTAATATGTTTACCTTATTCTAGAGCATTATCTCCTGTATTCATTTATTATTTTGTTAAGTACATTGTAGTGAGGGATAGATTATAAACATATAGATTAGAAAATAGATTAGAAATTTTGTTAAATTTATTGTTAGATAGATTAGAAACAAATTCTTTTTATTTCATTACAATTAAAAGTGTTTTCATTAAGTGCAGGTAAATATGTTACTGTAGTTGTTTGCGATTGATTGGTCCTTTAGATTTTTGGACATAGCATCCAGATCATTTACATCCTACTCGAAAAATCACTCTTTTCACAAATCCAGAACAATTTCTCGTGATTAATATTATTCACACAATGGCCCTCGTGGGATTCGAACCCGCGACCAGCCGGATTCAAGAGTGGTAAGCTATGCCAGCTCTCCCGGACACCTGGTCAGCGTTTATGGCCATTGGAAATTGATTTGGCATCATAAATCCTCAACAGAAAGCTGCGATGCTCGTAGACGTGGCCACCTGCACGTTTGGCGTGAAGCTTAATTTCGTGTTGAAGCCGAATGAAAAGAGTTTTTGAACTCTTGTACACATTGGCAGAAGTGACGGGATTCTTCTGATACAATCGACAGGCCTCCTGTGGGCCTGGAAGTCTAATATAGCAGGCGAGTCAAAAGTTTTGCATGAACAGACACGTTAATTATTAAGCTTTACCTGCACATTATAAATGTTTGGTGTCGGCACCGTTGGTGACACGACAGATGTCAAGACGGTAGTCCAGCTCTGTCAGACGCGATTCACTGTTTCTGAAATGAGATGTCAGACCGCCTAATTGTCGTGACAGGGGGAGAGGCAGATACATTTTTTAATTTGCAACCTTTCATTTTTTTTTTCCGCTGACTGGCTTGTTACTGTTTTTATCACTCTTTATATTCGCTACTTACAAACTTAAAGTGTCTTTTAATATCATAATTACAATTCTGTTTAGTTTCAGGTCAAGAATGAATAATTATGTTTGAACCATTCTATTTTTGAGGTTGAGAGCACTTAATTTTAATAATGTACTGCCATTGCTATGATTGACCTGAGTTATTGCAACAGTGATTGCAGAGTTGCTCCAGTGAGTAATTTATTGTAATATCATGCTCAATCTCGAACAATTCAAATATTTAATCAACCAAAAGAGTTCTTAATTGTCAAATTTAAACTCTATTCTTCAAAATTTAAACATTATATCGTTATGTGATGTGAAGACTGAACGATGATAATTTGGTCATCGAAATATGCATTTGTTATTCTTAAACTTCTTTGTCATTCTGTAATGTCATATGTTTTGGAATAAGAGATATTTTTCCGTATAGTTTTCTAATATTATATTATCCAACATTGTATTATAATATAAAATTTCATTAATTATATAACCACAGGCCTATTAGCCATAATAATTTTTCTGTAACGACTTCACACGCACATGCAGCCATTTGTGTCCTCCCCCTTCGTGGACGAAACTGTAAAAAAGCCCAAAATCTGTGCATGCTACATTTACAGTGCATCGCGAGCAAAATGTTGTTGTTTTTTTTATTTATAATGGCAACCAATCAAAGCAGTGACTCTTAACAACTGTCAATCCTAAAAATAGAGATGATAACGCTTCAAATTATTAAAATGTATGCAGTTTTACAAATTGCTTTAAATCTTTATTCTTACATTGTAAGAACACGAATTAAGCACAGATATTAATCGAAACACATGGATTCTTATTCCGTTTAGATATACTTTTTAATTTCAAACTATTACATAGATAATCTATAACGGTTAAAGAGAAACCCTTTTATTTTTTTGCAATTAGAGAAATAAAAACTGTATCATAAGCATTGCAAAAACTGCAAAAAATAAAAAAATGGAAAAGCAACAAGAGTAAAAAAAGCCACCTAATGATTTAATTTCAAGACTCAAGTTTAAAAAAAAAATTCAACTATTATGAGCATCACTTTTGCAAATAACATTCATAAAGCCTTCAAAGTAGGCTTATCTCACTCTTGCTAAGAATTTATTTAGCTTTCATTTAATGGTGAATTTATTTTAGACCGTAAACGTCGTCTGCATCAGAACAACTACTGCCAATAATAATTTGAATAACAACAACAATGCATTAAACTCCTAAATGTTCTCTGTGTAAATTGAACATTTGGATTGAATTCATTACTTATTGAATTTCGCTTCTTCACATTAACGAAATTAACAGACAATGATTGGATATTCAGATATTTTAAATAAATTATCATTAGCAATGTTTTAATAATATTTTAATTTTACCTAATGGAAATAGGGAATAAATTAAACTGTTAACGAATTTTCTAATGTTAACAAAATGTTCTAAATTTTCGAAGTTTCTGTTTGTAGGGTACAAGATAATTTTTTTAATTTAAATAAAACTATTAAACCTTTTAAGAAATTCTTTCCCATTCCATAATTCCTTCTTATATACTTGTTTACTTTGTTTTATATTTTTCTAATACTCTTCTTTATTCATTTGTTTTGAATAATTTAAAGACGTCTGAACCGTTTACTCTTTACATGTTCAGTATAAAATAACTGTTTTTTTATAAGCCAACTTAATGTACCAATGAATAGAAAAGGCTCTCAAAGTTTAAAGCTGCGCCTATTTATTTTCTTGGAAGATAGTGGGAATATTTTTTTTGTGAAACCGTAAACGAAATTCTCCCTGATCCATCGTCCCATTAGCACACGGGCGAGCAAACTGCAGCTTCTTTTCGCTCGCTACCGAGTTCCATGCGGCTCGCGAGATTATTGAGAAGTATGCTCAAGAGAGGCCAGAAATAGTATAATTTGAAATTATTTTTTAGGAAACAGTTCACTTTATATTAAAAATCTTAGAAAAGATTAAAAATCTTTAATAAAAAAGTTTGCTCACCCCTGCATTAGTACAATGTACTCTCACATTCATGTCCTCATCGCTGGATTGGCCGTGGTATTACAAAAGACTTGAAATTTCGCAATTGCCTGTCCAGGTCACCTGATCTTAATTCCCGTGATTTTTGGCCTATGTTTTCGTTTCCCCAACTCAAAATTTTCTTTTCACTGAAAGCGACTTAAAAGCTCATGATTTGAAAATGTCTATTAAAATTTTGAAAAGAAAAAATTCCGCCTATAAGTATGTATGTGACCAATTTTGTACAGCTAACTCCTCCGAAACGGCAAGTAACAGAACCAAATGATATTAATACACTCTTAGAAGATTCAATCACTGAGCCTTGACTTTTTTTTATGACAATTGGTTAAGCCGTTATCAAAAATAAAGAAATAGTCATAGCATTCATACAAGCGAACAAAAGTCAATAAATTCGACTTGAACGTATTCCTCTCACAGAGACGAATAATTTGTAAACGCCCAATCACGTTATCACCCACAAAGCCTGCCTCATGGATGCTAAAGCGTTGTTGAAACCCATGGATATGAGTTAGCACATGGTCAGCAAGGTGAATTGCGAACTTTCAATATAGCTTCTGGCTCCGATGAGCCATTTTGGAGTTATTAAGGTTTTCTTACGCCCTTCTCCTCGATAATTCGCACCTCGATAATTTAATTGCTAGGGAAAATGGAAGAAAAAGGATTCATTCTGACAAAAGGTCCATATACACCCTAAATTTGACAGAACGAACAACAAGTTGTGCGCAAAAATGGCACTTTGTCACTCTACCCTTTAAGATGGCGCTAGGTAATATTTTTTCGATTGAAAAATGGAAGGAAAAATTCTGCGACCTAGATTCGAACCAGGAACCTCGACTGTCATGATCGAGCCTCTACCAATTGGGCTATCGCAGTCCAATCGAGGTTCCTGGTTCGAATCCAAGTCGCAGAATTTTTCCTTCCATTTTTCAATCGAAAAA
>JAHWFO010015425.1:2510231-2562487 GCA_023313115.1 Rhysida immarginata | reverse complement strand
TTTGGAGATTATCTCCAGTTTATAATTATTACTATTATTTACTTATGGCGCTGGGACTGATGCTAGCACGAATATGGTGCCAAGGAGGCTCTATGATATGGATTAGTTCTTATTTGTAGAGCAGTGGAAACGATAATTCGAGGACAAATGGGTCGAGCTTCATATTTTTCTATTTTGGTCGGTGCAGCGAATCCTAAGCAACAATTCCTTCTTAAAGCCTATCAGGAATTGGTGGAGGGTATCAGTTATTACTGTATGGGGTTGCTTTTCATATTTTGGGTTGGATCCATTATTACTTTTTAACAAAAAACATAAATGCTATCTAATGCTATAGATCGATACTTGAAGAATTACGATCTTCAAATATTATAGAAATACATTGGGGAAATTCCATAATTGTATCAGCAGGATAACCAAGTTCGCTCCTCGAGCTTCTTTGTGATCATCGAGTACATGCATGTCAAAACCTTATAGAGGGAAGCTGAAATGATGGTTGTGTTAAAGGCCAAATAAAGGGAAATATCACCTGTTATTTAAAAAAAAATGGGGGAGATATATACCAAAGTGGAATGTCATAAAAGCCAATGGTTTCACGACATGATAATAAATGAGACAATAAAAGCTCTTTTTTTTTCTAAGATACAGTTTATAAAAAATATGTTACGTACGAGTAGGTTCACTTTATTTCGACTTCCATATTTTAAATGTAATGGTATAAAAATTCTGGACAGGATAATGTCTTTTTTTTTTATTGTTTAAAGTTTTTCCCTTTTTGTTCATCTATTGTGCCGAAAGCAGAAGGATGTAATGAAGCCGGTCATATTTATCAGATTTAATCACATATTCCGTATCCTTAATTAGCTATTAATTTTGAAATATTAAATACTTTATATTAATTTCTTTACACTTTTATGTCTTTAGGATAATAAAAACGTGTGAAAGTATAAAAAATAAGTTAAGACAAAAAATTCCTTTTTGTAATTAATTGAATTCCAAACAACCAATAAAAATTACTCAATGACTGCGTTAATAGTTTGCGCTTGTTAAATGCGAAAGAAGGAGAGAAAGCAAAAAAAAAAAAGCTTCGAACTCTTAATGAATTAACAAAACGCTTCATCGTCGAGTGACATTTTTATATTTGCAATTGAAATTTAATAGTCTCCTTCAATGGCTCTCATTTATTTGCTCCTTAAAAGTAATACTTTACAACGTGACTTGGAAATGTCTCTTACTCTTATGTTATTATTAATTCCCCCCCCTCTCTCCTTTTCCTATTTCGTTTATCTTCTTTCCTTTTCTTCGTGCCTCCCTAATTGCATCAAACAATGTGACAGGCAAAAGAATGGAGGGGAAGAGAGAAAAAAAGAAGAAGAAGAACATCAAGTGGTTCGGTGGTGGTGGTGCCTTTTTCCTTGTCTTCTCGCTGAGTGGAAAGTCAAAAACACGAAGGGGATTGCCCACGGAAATTTAATTAATCTCTGTATCGCTTAAACTGATACTGGGGCTTCATAACAGAAATTCCCCGACAAGCATTGCAAACCCTCCAGACGTGTTGGGAATTTTGCTCCGAACGATGAATTCATTAGGAGATTCCCGAGTCTTTGAAAAAAATTACATTTTAATATACAGCTCGATTCTGAGTTAAAATCATCAAAAAAAGAGAACATTACCTACAGTAAGGTAACGGGAATTCCTTTGCTGGTGAATATTTGATTTTCACACTTAAAATCCAAATAAATTCAAATTTTTTCGATTTCATCGGCCTTACTAATACATAATACGATCCGAAATGCTTACATATTTAAAGCATACATCCTCGAGTTCATTTCGTCGAATTTGTCACACTAGATTAAACATGTAGAGTGTAAAAGCAGGGTCATTTTAATATACAATTAAATAAATTCATACGCTCGACAAGTCTATTTGTAGCTGCAACTGCAAACTTTAAATTAACGACTCAAAGCCAGAAGATACGATCAGCATATTAACACTGATTAAATATTCAATGCTTGTGTCCAGCTTTCAAAACAATAAAACTACGACATTCCAGTGCTTTGGCTCGGCAATTGCAAATAAACATTTTACATCAATTTTATTAAAGCATAAACTTCCGTTAGGAAAAAAAAAAAAGAAAAAGAAAAACGGTCGCCACTTTTACGACAACACCGAAGAACGATTTTATTACACCGTCACATTAGTGAAATTAAATATATATACGCATAGGCTTTTATTAATTCACAACAAAAATAAATGGCTTAATTCAATTGATGGACGAGACAATTTTTTTAATTATTTTACACGTGAGTGAATTTAAGTGATCGTCAATTAAAGAAAAGGTTTTGAATAAGATTGTAAACCTATAAATGCCCTTTAGCACTATGTAAATTTCTGTTAGAAAATGTAAACTTTTTATTTTTAGAATTGTACTTAAGGATCTACCATCCTTAAAGAGGTAAAGTCCATATCGCTGGAAGAATTACAGACTCTTATTTGGTCTGGGATCGACGGTAAGGGTCAAAGTGAGGTCGTGGAACCGAAGCCTACCTCGTCATAAAGTAGAGAGAAACACGAACACTAACTATAGGCTCATAAACAACGAACGACGAACGACTCCCTTCCACCCCCACCCCTCCACCTTTCAAATGAATTACAACATTCACTAGAATTATGGACGAACTTCTGATTAGGTTGGCTTCTCTCTTTTTTTTCGACCTCCCCTGGTCGTCCGTTCAGATCGAATGTTGTTGAACTTAACCGACATCCCCATTCTTCCGCTTGAATATTGATTAGTGTGCAATGAAACTAAATCATTTTGCCAATTAAAAGAGAATAAAACAATCACCTATGAGCTTCAGCATCAATGAACTTAAGTGAGTTATCTGTATTTTAAATAATTATTTGAATAAAATTATAATATTCAATTCACCAAATAGAGATTTGTTTTTATTAGTGACGTATATGTTGATGAGTTTGGTACAGCAATCTTGCTTCCGTGGGTCATCTTCTGCTTTCACGATATCATTAAAACTAATTCAAAGAAAAATATTTTGATCTATTTTTAAAATAAAAAAAACAAAAAGACAAATAGGGAATGGAAGAGTAGTTATATAATGTATATGGTGGACGCTGCCGAGATTAGGTTGGAAAGTTGTTTTACTTTTTTTTCATGCTTTAATCCGCCCTCTGCTATGTTTCTGCATTGTTTTACCTGTCAAAAATCTATTCATCTAGTCTGTTATGTTCAATTTAATTTGGAGTTTGATTGGTTTTACCTTTTTTTGCGTTTACAACTAATGAGTCATTTGCATTTACACCATAAAAGAAAGAATAATATAGCGAAAGAAAATTTATCCTTTCGCACATACTGGTCTAATTAGGGTCAGCATTTGTTGTTCACTCAGTTATTAACATGGTTTACCATAACGATCTAGTTTGGTATTGACTATGAATACGTTATTGGTGAATATGACCAGAGTCGTTTTTTTCTTCTATGTTACGGTACAGTTGTTTGGAATAGAGGCAAGTAATCCAACAAACATGCACACAATTTTTTAGACCAATGTGTGATTCACAACTGACGTAAAAATGAGAGCGGTGATTTTGTCTTATGCATGCACAGTATACAAAACTTTTGAAATGGTCCTCGCATGCGTAAAGGATTCGACTGCGGCAGGTGAACTCGCCTTAAACTTAGAAAACAGCTAAGCTTGGAGTAAGTTTCGAATTCAAAATTATAGCAAAAATTAAAAAAAAATCGATAAAGCACATCCATCAAATATCTGATTTGCGTGTAAAGTTTATAACTGTTATTCTGTTACTATGTTATTAACATATGCTCTATATGAAGACCTAATGGTCATCGAGATAAATATTTGATTTCCAGTATCTTCCAGAAATAAATACAATGTAATCCGAAAAATTGTTTCAGTGTTTATATAAACATGTTCGATTCTGTTCATTGATTCCGTTTCATGATTTGCGTATGGCCAACACACATGTTCGTGAGGAACAATTTGGTTTTCGCCCAGGTCACTCTTGCCAACTTCAGCTCTGGAGTCTTGTGCAAAGATACAGAAGGATCGTTGAAAGAACTGATGCTTTTAAGAAAAATAAATGAAAGAGCTTTACGGTTGCACACATCCTGAACAAGACTCAAAAGAAAATTGCTGATAACTTTTAAAATATTGTTTGGTTGCGGTGGTAATTTATTACTGAAATCGTTTATCAAGTTTTCTTTATATGGATACCTAATGTAATTTTCATTTACAAAATTAAAAAATATTTTGTATTTATTTATTTATTTATTTATTTATTTATTTATTTATTTATACGCTACAGTATGTACAGTACCATTCTCAATTAATTCGGATTACTTTATTATCTGCTAATGCTCAAACATAAGACTTTTAAAAATACTGCAAGTTCAAAAAATTAATTTGGAAAAACTTGGAGAATCTTTAGTAATATTTTGCCTTCTTTAATTTCTGAAAAAGTTCATATACTTGACCAGGAGCGTTTAAACTTGACCTGGACTTTATTTTTTATAAAATCAGGAAACTACAAAAACACACACACACACATCAGATAAGAACTCTTCTTGCTTCTCTACACATTTTTCCAGCGTTCTGGGAGCATCTGGATATCGGTTCTGTAGAAATCTTCAGCCTGATGTCGAAACCACGTCAGAACAGACTTTTTCACTTCGTCTTTGGAGCCCTCCCAACACCTCTTTCAATGCTCCAAAAAGTCGCAAGGGGAGGGATCCGGGCTGTATGGAGGATGTGGTAAGGTGTCCCATTTGAGTTCCGTCAGTGTGTCCATAGTCAGTTTGGGTGTGTGTGGTCTGGCATTGTCTTGCAGAAAACAAACATCACTGCTAAGGAGTCCTGGTCGCTTTTTCCTTAGTGCCGGCTTCAGGGACGTTCTCAAAATGTCACAGTAGTAGGGTGCATTTATGGTTCGACGTTCTTCCAGAAAATCGACATGAATGATACCCTTAATGTCCCAGAATACAGTCGCCATCACTTTCGGTCTCATCTTGAATTTCTTGCGTTGTAGTGTGTCCATGTGTCGCCACTCCATGCTCGCACGCTTGCTTTCAGAAGTATGGTGATGAATCCATCTCTTGTCGGTGGTCACAACACGCTTTAGGAAGCTGTTGCCTTCCCTGTCATATCGCTGCAGCAGCATGGAACAGATTTCCACCCGGGTGGTTTTGTGATCCTCGGAGAGTTGCTTAGAGACCCATCTGGCACAGATCCTGTTGAATTTCTGCTTATCGTGGATGACGGTCTCCACACTGCCAGTGCTGATGTTCAGTATTGAAACCAATTCTCGGACATGAATCCGCCTGTTGGCCCCTGTCAGCTCATTTGTTCGTGCGATGATGCAATCATTGACAGCGGTTGCTGGCCTTGCCTTATGAGGTTCATTCCCAGTGGATTCTCGCCCTCCTTCAAACTTTTGGCACCAAGCAAAGACAGATGATCGAGACAAACATGACACTGAGATGATATCGTGAACTGTTTTTGAAGTCTCTGATGAATTTCAGATGCTTTCACACCTACGTTGTGGAGAAACTTGATGATTATTCGTTGTTCTACTTTGGTCGACACATTGCTGTCCGCCATTTTGTTTAAATAAACAATCGGTTGTTATGGCAACCGGATGAGTGGTGCTGTATTTGCATGATAGGGGTAGTTGCCATCCCAACAATGAAAGTTTAGATTTTTACAGCAATCGAATTCACAAAAAAATAAAGTCCAGGTCAAATTTGAACGCCCCTCGTATAATATAAAGTTCTAAAAGAATCCACAACTGATATATAGAAGCTTTTTGAAAGAAGAACTGTCTCTTGAATAGTCTGCTTTTCCTTAGACTGTTTGGCAAACTGTAAACAACATGTGTTTTATTAAAAAAATTTTCAAAATTTACAAATATGTGTTAAGGTCGAGATGTGAAAACATCCATTGAGTAAAAAAAAAAAAAACGCGTTATGCTATGAGAAACTTTGTATCATGGCTACTTTTTAAAGCCCTTAACGCATTCTAACATTTTAAAATGCCAAGATGCGAAATTCGTATTATGGTTGTTGAGAAAATGACCGCAACGCGTTCTGGCTTTATGAAAATACCACAAACATGTCGCGTTTATTTCTTTTTATGGCCACGACTAAATGTGAGACAAGTTTTAGCCAATTGTCTGAAAAGGTGAAGATAAGTAACCCATTTAAAAGGCGACTTTTTAATCAAGAATGCATTTAACACGCATACTTAAGAACAACGGCAGCGCTCATTCATTTTTTAGGAGTTGCTAAAATAACATTTAGAATTACACTTGATATTTTTCCATATTCATTTTTATCAATGTGTATCTCATACAAAAGCAGCTTCCAAACCGTTGCTTAGTTTCAGTTGAAGATGCTACCTTAAGGTTGAAGATATAAATCTGAGGCATTTCATATGTACTGATGAAGTTGTTTATCAGATGTCGTGAACTCATAGAGCGTATAGCCGCTCGGTAGATCTTTCTTTCATAGTGTCCAACTGATAAGAGCTAACAAACGGCAACTGCCATGAAATCACTGGTGGCCACACGTCCTTAATCAACATCAGGTACCTGGTCCTACAATGTTTCTCCCAATATAAAACAATAGAAGTCTTGAAGAAAGAAACATTTTTTCTAGCTTGTTCTTGACCAGATTTTGCATCTATTCTTTCAATGCTAATTCGATTCTTTCCTACAAAGAAATTGCAAGAGACTCTCTATCTGAAATTCTCACTGTTTTCACTGTATTCTCAGAAATTGCAAGAATAAACTAGTTGAATACTTGAGATAAATAATGGCTGAACCATTATTTTCGACTGAACCACCTTCAGTTTTTCCGAATCACCAATCTTCATGAGATCGAATCTCTTAGTAGTTTTTATAACGACCAACGAGTCGCAGGTTTTCAGCACATTATATAGCGATCATCACTCATAAATACTGAAACAATAAAATATACGACAGAAACTTAACACGAAACGTGAAATTGCTATTTGCAGTAAGCAGGACTCGCTATAAATTTGGTCGATAGCCACGGCAGCGCTACATGTCACACAACCGCCACCTGGCCTGATTTTAGCATTGGTTACTGCGCGAGTAATCACACTTTCTAATTCCATTAGTTATAGTAGTATTATGAAATCAGTGGCAATATCTGAGTAGCCTCACTTCCCGAAGAATTTTATCGCTACGCTCATAAAAGAAACAAACTCCTATCACTGCTTCTGTCATTCAACTCATTCGCTTTTTAATTAAAACTTTTTTCACATTCTGAACAGACATGGCTACCCTCTTCTAGCTTGATCATTTGCTACCTGACGAGAGGCAACATGATGGCATTTCATATGCACCGAAATAGGTTGAAAACTGCTTCACATTGTGTATTGGCTGATCGACAGGCCTCCTTCCAGCAAGATTACTCTATGCCATAAGGTTCGAATTGCCATTGATGATGTAATACTGAAATGCGTAAGGTTTAATAAATGGTCTACCGTATCACTCTCTTTTTTATTTCCTACAATTATTCACCGTGATTCTGGACAGCAAGGACGTCAGAAAAGAGCTTTTTCCAGCGAATATACGCACATTGACGATTATCTTTGCAATTGCCTGGTCGGTAATAAATTTAGAATGTTTTCAGAATTTGTTTCTTCTATGCCACTTCAGATTCAAGTAGTTTTAAGGCCAAAGGTGGTTCAGCATATTATTAGGTTGTGTTCCTATATTTTGCCATGTTTTGAGGGAATTCTGTATTATCCAAATTTAAAAACTATTTAGGGATCTTTCCCCCTATCGACAGCTTTTTAAAGTGGTTTTCATAAGTAATTTTAATTTTTTTTAATTCATACATTCAGAAGTGCAAGTCTTAATGCGAGGACCACATTCTTCAGCTAATAGCGTTGGTTCTTGAGTGATTGATGGATTGATTAGACAGTTAGAAAGAGCTTTCATGTTCCATTTAGAGGAAGAAAATTAATATTAAAATGTTAATATAATAGTCACGTAAAAATGTTTTTAAAAAAATAGAACGAGAAGGAGACAAGGTGGATAGGACTAAACAAAAAAAGAAACAAAAAAAAAAAAATCTGATGATAGAAAAATTATTTGGAACCTTAACCCTAAAAACAGCATACTATTCAACAAGCACATTATGTTAATGGTGCTAAACCCAGATCAAAGTATCATATTTTGAATTTGAAATAAGTTTTCCTAAAGAAATCAATAATAGCAATAATAGCTTCTTCTCATTACTCGTATGAGCTAATCTAGAGTCGAATGAAGAGGATCTAATTTGTCGTTAATGGTCTCTCCTGGGCCTTTGTGTTAATGATTTCGACAAGCACTGCGTTGTCTTTCTAGGACTGTTGAATAGAAACAAGATTGTCAAGCGAGAGAAGGTTTAATTTCATCTATCTTCTAGTAAACATTTGTTATGTGTCGCTCATTGATCCACCCAAACCGATTGGGCTAATCAATAGTCTTCTAACTTGCTGCAAGGGGATATTAGAAACATTTGGCGGTCAAGTGATGATTCTTCCAAAATTGCCTTTTGATCTCCTTAACACAATGATTCGATGTATTTCCTTGTCTTAGCAGCTCAAGAATAAAGCCTAAATTAAATTCTGGTTTCTCCAAAACCACTGCAACTATGTAAGCTTTTCTTGGTTTTCAGAATTGCGTTACTTTATTTTGAAAATCACAAATTTATATCAGAGTTGAGATGGGAAAATACGAGGGCTATTTGAAAACTAATGCCTCCATGGCTCTAACTTTTTTATTTGGTAACCGATTTTCAAAATTTCTTTTTGTATAGGGTGTTGCAGATAACTACAGGGCAGTATAACGGGAAGCCTTCCCGCTCGATTGCAGGGGCCGGCTCGGTCGACTGGCAGAATGGAGGGAGATGAAGGCGGCCTGCAGCAGCTAGCAGTTTCCACAGTCGGGGAGGGGAGGTGAACGTCAAAACCGTCATGTTTTGATAAAATTACCCAATTATCATTTGATGTCGAGCCGGCCCCTGCAATCGAGCGGGTAGGCTTCCCGTTATACTTCCCTGTAGTTATCTGCAACACCCTGTACCTGATAGCTATATTTGTCCTCTATGTAGTGCACTATTCACTTTTTGACAAAGTCCCCATCCCTTTCCACGCATTTGCGCCACGGAGAAGAATTCCAATGGTTGTTGTCGGCATCAGGATTGAATGGCAGCTTTCACCTCGTCGTCAGAAGGAAACCGATGTCCCTTAAGGTGCGCTTTCATCTTTGGAAAGAGCACCGTAAGGGACATCAGTTTCGTTCTGACGACGAGGTGAAAGCTGCCATTCAATCCTGGTATAGACAACTGCCACCAGAATTCTTCTCCGACGGGTTTTCTCGATTAGTCACGCGTTGGCGCAAGTGCGTGGAAAGGCATGGGACAATGTCGAAAAGTGAATACTGCATTGCATAGAAGACAAAAGTTGTTTTCAGGTACATAAAGAATTTTAAAAAAATTACAGCCATAGATTAATTTTCAATCAAGCCTCATATCCTTTTCTCCGTATTTCGGCCTATATTCTATAAAACTATAATCAATACTCTTACTGGAGTTTTAATTTCTTAGCACATTTTTAGTACGCCATCGTAACAAGCAGTTTCCCGGCAATTTATTGCAGTTTTCGAAGTTAGTCTTCTTGAGTTCAAGTATGAATTATAAATATTTTTCTTCTTTTAAAATAACTCTAAACGCGAAATTTTCTTTTCTAAATGTAAATCTAAAACGTCATTAAATTTTTAACCTCGTTGCTACAAGCAAGAACTCAGGAGAGGAAAAAAAATAAAGAACTTCTTGACACTACCTAAATCTACACAAACTGAGAGAAAACCCATGTAAATTTCTAAACCGTTCACTAAACTAGGCCACATATATTATTTCTATTCTATCCATCATGTATATCGAGAATGGTTATTTTAAATGAAAATGATTTTTCTTATTATAATTATCGTAGTAACTTATTTATATTGGTATGCACTAAATAAAATAGCGAGCAATAAATTACTGCAAGTTTTTAACATTAAGAAAGGAGGATCAATAGCCTTAATACTTTTCCAATTTCAACATACCATTTTATCTGATTAAGCAGTCATTATAAATTAAGTTGATCAACAATCATTTTATATTACGTAATAAAATCGGTATCTAGCTTTGTTTTTATTCTAAAAGTAATAATTGTTCTCATTGATAAGCAATCAAATGAAAGAGAGAGAAAAAATAAAAGTGAGCGTATTTTAATTGAAAATGCACAAGGAATTAGTCGACGAATTGAAAATGCACAAAGCATAATGTTGCTATAAAGATCGCTTATCGTATATCATTTTTTACTTAGGAATGCGATTGAAAAGCGAAGACTTTGACCTAAATTCTTGACTTATGATCGAATCACTCACACACAATCCTAAAATTGAACTAAACCATGACGTCAGATTCGTAAACCTTTTACAGATTTCTTAAAGAGCCGCATAATAAAAGGAAACTTAAAACAAGCTTTATATTTAAAAATCATATTATAAAAATCATAAATCCGTACTTTATTATTATTTTTAACATTTTTATAATCTTAGAGTGTGTTAGAGCTCTTGTAGCTCTTCAAGCGAAGCTATAAAAACGATACCTTTTTTGACATAAAATACCTTTTAAAGCATCTCAGCATATCATTTGAATATTTTTATTATATTTATAGCTTAATGTGAAAAAAAAGAATACATACACACATTATTTTAATGCCTTCAGTTCCCTATTCACCATGCGCCCGTCTTTCTGCAATCCCGGGCCTTTCATCATATATTCATAAGTCTCCGCGTTAAACTTTTAGGGTAGAAGAAAAAAGAACAATGTGCCTCTGGCTGCAGCTCATAAAAGCAGATGCTACATGTATGCAAATAGTCGACGCCAACCACGAATATTTCTCCTCCTCATCCCCTCTTCACCTCCTCCCATCCCTGTTGTTTCTTTGGAAATATGAAAAATAAATCCTCTGCCTTCAGCAGAAAGCGCATCAATGGCAACCTTAATTCGAAAAGCAAATTTACTACAGTTACTGGTTTATATTTTGATATTAAAATATGGAGGAAGATAAGCATCCCCGTGCAACTCTTCGGTGCGTGTATATTTTTCGTGAGAATGTGGTTGTGTATGCTTAATTCAAAAGGAGAATTAAAGAAAAAAAAAGTGGGATGGGTACTTCCATTTTGAAACAGGAGATCAAATAAAGCTCAGTCTATTTTCTCTCTTAACGGTTGTTTTGACTTAGATTTAAGCCATTTAGTAACGGTTATGCACAGCTGAACTTTTTCCTTCTCGGCTGGAAACAGTGAAAATGCGAGGTAGAGAGAGAGAGAGAAAGAGAGCGGCCAGGGAGGGATAGCTGCGACGGTGGGAGTCAGACGGTAGCACGGGGCCAACGGGAGCAACTTTTGCGCACGAACTCGCCGTAACCTTTTCCATAGCGTGTAAATTACGCCAGCAACGGCTACTGTTTTATGGATTGCTCATTCTCACGCGTTTGGCAACTAACGGCAATACAACCCGAGCGAAGTAGCAATAGCTGAGCACCACGGAGACGAAGAGAGAGGAAGGTGGAGGGGGATGGAGCTTTCTTTGGCGCAGCAAAGCCCCGCTTCGCTCAAAATGAATGTTTTTTCATTTAAGACCCCGAGTGTCATAAACAATGGCTCGCTCGGAATAGTCCAGGAGTTTGGGACGAATATTTACGAGCAGCCTTCGGAGTCGAGCGAAAGTTCGTTAGACCCGCTCTGCACTCGTACAAATGAAAAGTTACTCCGGATGAAATCTAGAAAAGGAAGGAGGAAACTGAAGAAGGGAGACGAAGAAGAAGAGGAGGAGGAGGAGGAGAAAGATCAGTCGGTGGCAACGCCATCTGTATATCTCCCTCCTTCTTTCTCTCTCTCTCTCTCTCTTTCTGTGCTATCATTTGAATATGCAAACGGCGCAGCGGCAAACACTTTTAATTAAAAAGCATCCCAAGAGTAAATGAGACCAGAAGATGCGAACGTCTCTCTCTCTCTCTCTCTCTCTCTCTCCCTTCATTATGATAGAGAAGCCATTCTCCTGAGTAAGAAGAAGATACCATGCATTTTAGGAGGGGGCAGGCAATAACGAAGAATACATTAAGCGAATAGAATGTTACTCTTGCTAGTATAGCAGCAGGGAGAAGCAAAGAATTGGAGTTTAATAAAGATGGAAAGACACGATAAAAACAAAGATAAAATCAAATGGACTAATAAAGAGACGATGAATGGACGTTTCTCTTTTTTACCGAGGTAGATTACCATCTAGTAGCAATTATCGCCGCAAAAAATGTAACTAGCTCAAAAACTGATAAAAGTAAAAGAAAGAACAAACAAGGTACAATGTAAAAGAATGCATTGTGAAGGCGAAACAGCACAAAGTTAATTAAAACTTATTATTTTGATAAAAATAAAAAAAGTCAATTTGCAAAACACAGGTAAACGGCCTGCAAGCAAGCAATTTAACCTAACTGTAGAAAATATAATCCTTTAGACAACGAATATAAACTTTTTCCCATTGATGATGTTTCCCTGTATTAAAATCACAATTTTCAAACTTCACATTAGAATTGTTTTCATGTTATGAGGCGCATATGACTCTATATTAGATTGATTCTGCACACGGATTAAAGCGCGTTTCCATGTGAACTTTATTCGATATCATTCGCTGCTGGAAACGTCATTTTCTACCAACCTCTAACAACACCTCCTATACTCTGTGCAACGAAAGTATAACTGGGCGTGTCAAGTTAAATTTCCAATTTCAATTGTTAGCGATTGTTAATTTTAAGTAACAACAATGCCTAACAATTGAAATCGGAAATTTAAATAGACACGCCTAGTTTTTCTTTCGTTGGGCAATGTATAGAAAGAAAGCCTCACAAGTGAAACGTCATACTTTGTTACATCATCATAAGTTGACCAAATTTAGGGTTTATTATTGGGAGAAATGCGATTAACAATGGTCGAAATATGATGATGTAACAATGCATGACGTTTCAGTTATTTGGCTTTCTTTCTACACTAGTCGCATTCACATCCTTTCACTTAAGGGAAAGTGACTTTGTCTTTGCTTTTGAAAAGCAAAGAAAGTAGGTTTTCACTGTGAATGAAACCGGAAGTGAAAAGATCACTTTTGCTGCTTTTGTTACTTTTGCATCTAAAACTGCGTCGGCCATAAATAGGCATATTGAAATTGTTTTAAAAATGTTAAGTGATTTGTTGATTGTGGAAACTGTTTTTTATTGTTCTCCATTGTTTTATAACTAACAAAATTTACAACGATAAATACGTTACTTACGGCGATAAATTGCAAATTTTATCGGTCGGCAATCACAAAAACGAGCGAAGCGACGATTCAGTATGGCTACCACTAAACCGGAAGTTAGTAGCTGTAAAGCCAGAAAAGTAACTAAAGCAGGGGGTAAAGTGGGTACTGACTCACTTTCAGAAAAGTCACTTTTGAGACTTTGCTTTCCTTAAAATGACGTCACTGAAATTGACTTAAGCAAGATAAGTGAGAACAGTGACTTTGCTTTCCTTAAAGTTAAGAGGTTGTGAACGCAACTACTATTTTTCAACCTATCTTTGCAGCGTTGGGAACAGTGACGTATATGAAAGATAGACTCCAAATCCTATTGTTAACAGCGCCTCCAAAGTGAAGCAAATTGAAGCCATGACAGTTCTGGGCAAGAGTGAGCTGTGAAGTAATTAGCTGTCTGGCTGCTTTGTTTTTGAAGATTTTGGGCTCGAGGAATAATTAATTCAAAACCATTCCTCAAAGTTGTTCTGCATACAACTGTACAAACTGACACGAAAAAGGATCAGGAATCAATTGTTGCTGGCACTAAGATAATCAGCTGATTTTTCCGCGCCAGGGCAACGCCTCCTAAAGATAAAGCCTGAGCGCGAAAACCTCAGACATTGTTACATCATCATCCGAAGATAAGTTTAATCACATTTCAGGGCTTATTATTGGTAGAAATGCGATTAAACGTATCTTCGGATGATGAAGTAACAATGTATGACGTTTTCGCGCTCAGGCCTTATCTTAGGAGGCGTCGGCCAGGGACTGTCTTTCTCGTGGGCTACGTTGGGAGTGTAATCACCCCCTCTTTGAGATTGCGTTATCTCGCTAAAAGAATAAGTTCCTAGTATGAAATGAGATTTCTTAAGTAATTATTTTGAAACAAAGAATCAAATTATTATTTTTATTCAATTTCAAATATTCTTTAAATTTTAAGAAGCGTAATTAATGAAAAATACGGGCAGCTACCGAGCGCATGAATACACTCCACGAATTTATTGTAATGCGACCGTCTAACAATGCTGCATAGACAGACTGCAAAACAGTTTAGGAGGTGTTGCATAATCATAGTAAGAAGAGCAACAATCTAACCTTCATTGTTTCCGACAAATGAAAAACTACTTTTGTTAATTTTTCCATTAGTCCGAATAACAATGTAACCTTCATTGTTTCTAACAAACGAAAAATTGCTAATTGTTAAAATCCAAGATGGAAACAATGAACGTTACATTGTTATTCGGACTAAGAAAATCAGGTGACTTCTCCGCGCCAGGGAAACACCTGCTAGACACAAGGCCTCGGCACGAAAGACTCTAACGTCAAACACTAAGCAGCAAGGCCAACTATAAATACAAGCCAGGGCAGTCGAAAACAATGTAAAAGGTGATTTTCGACTGCCCCGGCCTGTATTTATAGTTGGCCATGCTGCCTACTGTATGACGTCAGAGTCTTCCGTGTCGAGGCAACACCTCCTAAAAAGAAAGCCTGTGCACTGAAAATTCATACATTGTTACATCATCATAAAAAGGCATTGTTAATCGTATTTCTGCCAATAATAAACCCTAAATTATGACTTCTTATGATCATGTAACAATGTATGAATTTTCAGTGCACAGGCTTTCTCTTTAGAAGGTGTTGGTCGAGGCCTTGTGTCTAGAAGGTGTTGGTCGAGGCCTTGTGTCTAGAAGGTGTTGGCCAGGGCCTGTCTATCTCGTGGGCTACGACGTAATATATTCTTACATCATCATAGATAGGGCATTGTTATTCGTATTTCTACCAATAACAAGCCATAAATTGCCCTAGAAACTACCAGGCCTGAACATGACGTTAATAATGTATTGTTGAAGCACTAAGATTATGACGTTAAACTAACTTCTGTAATAGCACCACCCGTAGTCCGCGAGAAAGACAGGCCCTGGCGTGGAAAAATCACCTGACCATCGTAGTCCGAATAACAATGTAACCTTCATTGTTTCCATCTTTGATTTTAATAATCAGCAATTTTTCGTTTGTTAAAAACAATGAAGGTTACATTGTTATTCGGACTAAGATGATCAGGTGACTTTTCCGCGTCAGGGCCTGTCTATCTCGTGGGCACGATATTACATTTCATTGCGAGGCCAACGAGAAATACAAGGCCCTGACGCGGAAAAGTCACCTGACCATAGCAGTCCGAACAACAATTCAACTATCATTGTTTTCAACAAACGAAAATATACAGATTGTTAAAATCCAAGTTCAATGAATGTTACATTGTTATTCGGACTTCTTTGGTCAGGTAACTTTCCGCGTCAGGGCATGTCTTTCTAGTTGGCTTTGATTTCATTGCGGTGGTTACGTAACAACTCCGCTGCCATTGTTGTGCTGCTTACAAGGGGTGAGGTCAAAAATGTTAACCAAGGGGTTACGTACCAACTCCCGGTGGTTACGTACCAACTCCGCTGCCATTGTTGTGCTGCTTACAAGGGGTGAGGTCAAAAATGTTAACCAACAGTTGGATTGGTGAAGGAGTGATTATTACTACGATTGCTAACGTATTGTTGACTATCGTAGCAACAATGATTTTCTTCATTAACTCGGTGTTAATATTTTTGACCTCGCCCAAGGAAACACGTTAGTAGTACGTTTGTACGTCATGGGAATTTCTAAACAATCAAGCTGCTAGTTGGCCAACCTATAAGGTGGCTTATATGTTCGTTTCTCCAAATCATTTTTTCCTTTAATTTTCAATATGTTGAAATTTTGAAAAAAAAATTTTTTTCTTCAGTATTTAGGTGATCAAAAAAATTAATACATATTTAGAGGGTAAGAAAGAAGACACAAAACCTCTTGTCCACAGATAATTTTATAAAACAAGAGTTCCGTGTCTTCTTTCTTGGTATATTATCCACAGTTTCATTCGGTTTATCACTCAGACGGTATTTTGAATTGTAAATTAACGTATTTTTATAACAATTGATAAAGCCTTCTTAACGATATAAATCTGTTTCTAAAAATAAAAATATGAATGTAGCTTTCATACCAGCGAACCAGATTTAATGAATTCAAATGAACGGATTGCTCTCATTGAAACGAATATATTTTGTAAATAAATTGATCGGCTCTGATGAGTCAATTTGGAGATATTAATGATCCCCCACCCCCCAGAAATTTTTTTTTCATTTTTTTTCCAACAAATTGGGAGGCCTGTGCGACCGTACAAGTCCATAACCATTTATTTTGTAGTAAGCATTTGTCCGTATAGATTGGCAGACAGAAAACTATCACATGAAAGTTAACCTTAAAACAGCAAGAAATCCACTATTACTAAAATCCAAGTTCAGTCTGTCTGTCCCTTTACAGACTCAACCACTGTAAGAGATATTCCGAAAACACCTTTTTTATGGATACTTCTGGCCATGTAGTATCCACCTTTTTAGTGCTAGGTGGATTTTCATTCTAAGTTCGGATTTTTCACACTCGAAAAAAATTAATTAAACTTATTAATCTGTATCTCTATGAAGTTTTGTTTTCGTGGAGCCGTTTGTGACGTCATAGTTTGTTTTGCCAATGTGATTGTTTCTGCTGGGGGCAACAGTGAAGATAAAAAAAAAACTGTTGAACAAAAACAACTTTCAAAGTTTGTTTCAACAATTGGATTTTTAAACAACAAAGAGAGACAGGAAAACGCATGCTCAAGAATAATTTAATCAGAAATATTTCACAAAAATGACATTCAATAAAGTTTCGTTTATTTTCATTTATAGTCCTCCTTGAAAAGAAAAATAATTTCCTTGTTTTTAAAGCGAGTTTTAACCAACGCCACCTAAAAAATAAGCCTTGCTGACTGCGTCATCAAACGAGGACTGACAATCCAACCTTCACTGTTTACAACAAGCAAAAAATTAGTTAAGGCATCGTTCTCCAACGATATAAGGGTTTTAGCATCAAAATGTGACTTCAAATAGAGTTCTTTAAATTCTGACGTCAAACAGTCAAACTCTGACGTCACAAATTGCTCAAACACAATCAAAACTCCATAGACATGAAAGGAAGTCAGTTGGGGAAACCACAAAAACACTTGTTTGGCCCATCCTAGAGTATTCGCTATATTTTTCGCACCGTCCTCTGTTTAGGCCCTACGTGTGTTCAAAATTTCAAGCCTCTAGGTCAATCCTTTCAAAAGTTATGGCGTGAAATACACATTACATACATACATCTGTACCGTCATTAATAGGGTTTTAGATGATGCTAAAACCCTAAAAAACACTGATTACAAGTGTTTTTTCGTTTGTTATAAACAATGACGATTGGATTGTTGATGACACAGTAAACAGGCTTTGTTTTTTAGGTGGAGGTGGTTTAACCCTCGTCTTATCCTCCCATCCATAAAACATTCTATATAGAATTTCCACTTAATTTCCAAACCAAATTGAAATATTTTATTCACATAAAGCTACTGATTGGTCTTAGCAAATAAGAAATCGCACTATTTTATTTTTTAAAATGGGCCACAAAATAAAACCGAACTCTTTTTCTGTGCACATGCATACACTGGAAGCGGTGATAGTGCGCGGTGGCGGTAGCGCTTCGTTCAAATCGGAAAGGAAGGAAAACGAGCATGGACGGAAGAAGCAAAATCGTTAACGGTGGTCGCCAAAGAATTACAGCCGTGTTATTAAGCACAATATTTTAATTTTGGTATACAACCATTTGTTTCGTAATTTATAAGATGAGGTTAGCTTCCATTCACGAATATCTTTTTTATTTTATTTAAAATCAAATATACGATGCTGCCCTATTAGTTCGACAGCCCTGCCCTCGGTACTTCATTTCACTCACGAATACATGACGTCAGCTCCGAAAAATTTACGAAGCAAATGTTATGATGCTCCCTTGCAAAAATATTTTTAAAATTACTTACTTACTTACTTACTTTTCAAACCCGCTTATCCGTTAGGGTCGCGGGGGCAGCAGCCCTATGGAGGATCTCCAGCGATCGCGATCTTCCGCCATCAGGCGCATGTCATCCCTGGTAATATCCAAGCGACTCAAACCCAGATTCTCCATGTAGTCTAGCCACCTGGTTCTAGGCCGACCCCTTGGTCTCTTACCCACCGGCTTGGAAAATAACAACTGCCTAGGAAGACTAGTTTGCGGCATCCGTATCACGTGGCCATACCAGCGCAACTGAGATCTCTCAATGCGGAGAAGTAGCGGCTCAACACCTAAAGATTCCCTTATTGCGCTGCTGTACACTCTATCTAGTAGGGTAACACCTGCCACACCTCTCAGGAATCTCATTTCGGCCGCTTGTACCCGCGATCGCACTCTTTCGGTCATTACCCAAGCCTCATGACCATAGGTGAGAATGGGGACAAAGATAGATTTGAAGACGGAGAGCTTGGCTTTGTTACCCAGCTCTTGTTTCGTTACCACGGATCGCCACAGTTCACGTCTGACACAGCTTGCTGCACCGATCCGAGCATCCAATTCTTTCTCCTGCCGTCCATCACTCGTGAATGCAATCCCGAGATACTTGAACTTCTCCACCTGTCTCAATGAGGCTCCCCTAACATGGAGAGCGCACTGAGCAGGCTGTCTTGAAAGAACCAGAGCTTCGGTTTTAGCCACACTGATCTTCATCCCAGCTTCTTCACATTTGGCTGCAAACCGGTCTAGTGCATGCTGAAGGTTCGTGCGAGAAGACCCAAGCAGGACAAGGTCGTCCGCAAAGAGCAACCTCTCCACCAGGCAGTCGCCCACACAAACACGCTCATCGCCTCGGCTGCCCCTGTCTAACCAGTCCATAAAGATAATGAACAAGATGGGCGACAGTACGCACCCTTGGCGGAGTCCAACACCCACGGTGAACGGTCTTGACTTAATGCCATTTATCCGGACACACATCTCAGAGCTTTCGTACAGAGACATGATAGCAACCAGTAATTGCCCATCCACTCCATACTCTTGCAACACTTGCCAGAGCTTCTCCCGAGGAACCCTGTCATATGCTTTTTCGAGGTCCACAAAGCAAGCGTAGACCTCTTTTGCATACTCCCAGGATTTCTCAAAGATTTGCCTTAGAGCAAAGATGTGATCCGTCGTGCTTCGGCCAGGTCGGAAACCACACTGCTTCCCCGACAGTTTGGAGTCGACTATTTCCCGACTTCTCTTCTCCAGACACTTAGCGTACACTTTCCCAGGAATGCTGAGCAAAGAGATGCCTCGATAGTTGTTGCAATCTCTCTGATCTCCCTTTTTGAAGATAGGGATCACAATTCCTGTCTGCCATTGCTTTGGGGCCTGTCCAGATATCCAAGCAACCTGACACACCCGAGTCAGCCACAGGATACCATCCTGATTTAAGGCCTTTAACATCTCGGACCGGATTTCATCATCACCTGCAGCTTTGCCAGTCTTCAGGGACTTAATTGCCCATCTGACTTCTGTTTCAGTGATACTACCGTGACTATTCTCCGCTCCAAGGTGCACCTCGTATGCCTCAGTTGTTGTTGTCATTGGATTAAGAAGAGATGCAAAGTATTCCTTCCACCTATG
Source organism: Rhysida immarginata (assembly GCA_023313115.1). Classification (NCBI taxonomy): domain Eukaryota; kingdom Metazoa; phylum Arthropoda; class Chilopoda; order Scolopendromorpha; family Scolopendridae; genus Rhysida; species Rhysida immarginata. The sequence goes on along the minus strand of JAHWFO010015425.1, from coordinate 2,542,527 downwards.
CAATACGCTCTCCTCCGTTTTCAGAAGCCTCCCATCTGAACTCTTAATAGTTTGTGATGAAAGAGACTTCTTTCCACGGAGGCGGCGCACGGTCTGCCAGAACACCTTGTTTGCCGAACCATAGTCTGCCTCCAATTTCTCCCCGAACTTCTCCCAGGCCTTGGCTTTAGCTGTTGATACTGTCTTTGCTGCTGCTTTTCGCGCCTCAGTGTACCGCACTCGACTCGAAGTTGACTTATTTGCAAGCCATAGCAAATAAGCTTCCTTCTTTGCCTTGACAGCTTCTTGGACTTCACCGTTCCACCATGCAGTCCTTTTCTCACCGCCCTGCGCCACACTCAGCCGCTTACGACCACAGCACAAAGCAGCCGAAGTAATCACAGCAGTTTTAAACAACTGCCACTCCTCTTCAACAGTACCACGATCACTGGGTAGTTCTTTGAAACTTGAAGATATGCTATCTGCAAAGGTCTTCCTCACAGCTCTATCCTCCAGTGCCTCCCATTTGATGCGCCAAGTTTGTCTGAACCTAGTATTTCGCTTGGTTGGCATGGATTCAGAGAACCGCAAAGTGCAGACAACAAGGTGGTGATCAGTTGATAGTTCTGCCCCTCTTCTCACACGAGTATCCAACACTGATCGGAATAAGTCAGCTGAAACAATTACAAAATCAATCAGTGACTTCTGGTCCATTGCATCCCTGTACCAGGTATACTTATGGACATCCCTGTGCTGGAAGAAGGTGTTTGTGATGGAAAGTCCATTGTTGCAACAGAGATCCAATAAGCACCTCCCATTCGCATTTAAATCGGGGTCACCATTCCTCCCAATCACGCCCCTCCACGTTTGGTCATCAGCCCCTACGTGTGCATTGAAGTCGCCCATCAGGATGACAGAATCTGCACTCCCTCTCCTGCTAAGAGCAGCATCAACTTCATCTAGAAAAAGTGGGTACTCTGTGACTGCATTCGGAGCATATGCAACGAATAGAGAGAGAGAGACCGTTTCCCTATCTGAAGCCTCAGGAGACACAGTCTTCCACCTAAGGGGGTCCAATCTGCAACATAATCTGCCAGCCAGGGACTTGTGAGTATCCCCACTCCCGCCTGGGCAGTCATGTTAGGGTTGACACCAGAGTAGAAAAGCTTCCACCCTCCTTCTAAGTCCACAGTTCCAGAACCTGGACGTTTCGTAGAGGTAATACCTATGATATCCAGTCGATACCGTTTCGCTTCCTCCACTAACTCTGATTCCTTTCCTGTCATGGAGAATACGTTCCAAGTGCCGATTGACAGCACCATTTAAAATAATAAATTAAAGAAAAATGGTTATTAATACTTTACAGACTTTTTTATTGGACGACTATTAGGTAATTTTAAAAGTTGATTAGAAACATCAGAATCCATTCAACTGTCGTCTGCTGCTCCTTTGTAGGAAGCAGTCCATTGCTGAGTGATGGAGGAAAGAAATCCCGTCAAGCGACAACAGGTGTATTAATGGGCATAACAATGGGAAGTTCTTTCGTTTTCGCGTTTTATTTTGAAAGAATCAATCATATATTCAGGTAAAAAATATATTTCAATTTGGTTTGAAACTGTGATATACAGATTCGAATGGTCCCTTGTTAGTAGGACTCTTCATCCACTTGTTTGTTTATTAATACAACCAAAACCTCAGTAAGTATTTCAGTATTCATTACTTCTCATCAGGGCTTTGTTAGAAGAAAAATCGATAACGGTAACAAACAAGTAGAAATGTTTCAGTTTCATTTTTGAGTGATCTATTCATCCGATTATGATGCGTTTATGAGAAAATTTATCTGTTACTGATCCTTATGAGATAACATTCGTATATCACCGACAGATAACCCACCGACGACGTCCTATTTGTTGGCTACAAAAGATTTGGACATCTCCATTTTCTGCACAGGTAGGGGAGGGGGGGGAGACTTGTTCTATCCTGTATATATATACGAGGGTTGGGGCATAAGTCATGGCAACTATATTTTTTCTTGTAGATATGTGAACGGATCACAAACGTACATGTGTCGTGTGGAAGTTCTGCAGGCATAGTGTGTATGCAGAACAACAGATGGCTCTGTGATAGCTGGTAGTAGCGCAGCGAGGGCTGTGAAATCAGTCAGTTGGTGAGTGTCGTGCGAGATGGAAGTAACCCGTGCTGAGCAGCGCGCTTACATCAAAATAGCCGTTCTCCGAGGGAGAAATGCGATGGAATGTCACAGTGAATTAGTGGAAGCCCTTGGGAATAATGCCCTACCATACCGTACAGTAGCACGGTGGGTAGGAAAGTTTCAGCAAGGACGCGTGTCAACCAGTGATGAGCAAACGTGAAGGCCATATTGCCCTGTTTACTACCATAATAAATTAGTGTGTTACGATATTTCAGTGCTATTCATTGTCCACACATGTAGTTAACACCTTGTCCTTTCGTCTGTATATGTCACATTTTCCAACCGGACCGGTATCTTCAAGAAAAAAAAATAGTTGCCATGACTTTTGCCCCAATCCTCGTATATATTCATTTATGATAACCTATGAGTACTGGCAGTAATTATTTTAGAAAGAGATCTCTGCTTCTCATTCTTATCCTCCTCTTAAATAGTAATGAAAAAATTATCTACAGAAAAGTAACACTTTATAAGACTACAAAAAGGGTATTAATCATAAATGCATATTGAAAAGAAAATGAAAATAATAAAGTCAATAGATAATTTAAAAGAATACCAGTGGCAAAGTTAAGATTAGTTTTTAGAGCAAATATCATTTACACGAGAGTAAAAGTTGGGATGAAGAGAGTCCCTCCCCTCCTCCTCTCTTCTATTTGTGAGGGTTGGGGTGTGTTAAAAGAAAGAAAATTTCCACTTTCCTGGGAGCACGAAGCACTTTAATTTTGTCGAACAGCACAGCAGCCATTGCGATAATGAAAGGCAGAGCGACCGAGTGAGTGAGTGAGTGAGGGAGGGAGGCAGGCAGGGAGGGAAGGAGAGGGGGAGAGAGGGGAATCTACGCTGCCGTCGTTCGAATTGCCTCGGTGACTTCGGCAAAGGCGTTAACTGGTCGTGGAGAATGTGTGTTCACAAAGACAAAGAATCTCTCCGTGGAAACTTCAAAGAACGAAATAAGAACCAACTTTTTTTGTGTGTTTTTTAAAGTGAGAAATGAAAAAAAAAAAGTGTAGCCCTAGAAAAGAATCAAACTGCGAACGTTATCTATTTTTTTCACTCTTTTCGTCTAAACGGGCTCCTTTCACTCGAAGCATAAAAACCCCATAAGAATGTGCTTCTCGTCCCCGTTCCAACCATCATAAACGATCGAAGAAACTTCATTGGTTGACAATTTGGCGAGAAACCTCTCCAGCAGCTTAAACAAATATAGGAAGTTAATCGAAAACGATGTTTAATTAAAGAGAATTGTTGAACCGCCGACGGAAATTCAAACGGTATTGTGAAAGTGATTAGATTGAAGAAAAATAAAAGAATCGTAGCAAAGCAGAATTAAGGAGAGGTATGGAAATTGCATTTTATTGGTAATGAAAAAAAATGAAATCCTTGGTTTAAAATTTTAATAATTTCCTAAATATGTTATTACATCATAAAAAACCCACACAGGAAAGATATGAGAATTTTCATCAATAGCGTTAATAACTGAAATAAGCACAACTAAATCCAGGTTTTGCAGCATATATAGAGTCTGTCCTCATTCATTATCGAAACTCAAGTAAGCATCTGTTCAATAAGTCTTCGACATCATTCAAGAAGATATCCGTACGATGTTTCTGCAGCCAATTGTTCTTGTTTATCGCCCACTCCTATTCATCAGCTACAATTTCTACCAAGAAGTAAATGGGCACTCACACAAAATGTTTTTCTGAATTTTTGAACTACCTAAACGTGGTGACGCCACCTCTTGTGGTAATAACAGCATGCTCGAATCTAAGTTCACTCGACATGCTTGAATCCAATGGATGTCCTCTTGCAAAGTTGGCTGCTCCCGAGCCATTCTCCGCCGTTCTACATATTGGGACTCTATGCAGGCCAAGCGTTGAACATTATTTTCTTCATAACAGCTGGCAATGTCATCTTAGAAGTAACAGGGATCCATTCCGTAATATGCTACAGTATTGGGAGCTCTTCATTATCCAAAATATTACAGTATGACGTGAGTTAATGTCACCATAAACAACTACCAGTGGCCCAACACCGTAAAACACCCCCACACCATAATGCCACCACCCTTAAGACCCACAATTATCTTTTAATAGATAGCATATTTTATGGTATTTCTTAAAGGATTCGAAGATGCTGTGCAATGGCTACAGCAACATTTTCTATGCGCCCAAGTTAATATTCATCTTAAATTCTGTTGTCATGCTTTTTATAATTTGTCTCTTTTCTATATATTAATGATAAATTTCTGCTGCAGTTGATGTAAACCGAATATAGTGGATATAAAGTTTGCTCTTACGTGAACTTCACTTACTAAGTACAGACAGAACTCTTATTAAGACTGGGGACAAGGAAATCAGACTGGGGAATAAAGAAAAAAAAATACCCATTTGAAATTTTTTTGCGTATTTGAAAATCACTTTCAACAAAATTATTCGACCTGCTTTTTCTTAAAACTGCCGTGATTCCATCACCCAGTTTTGCAACAGTGTTGGTTTACTTAATTTTGATTTCACGTTATTAAAGGCCAACCTTGTTGAATTAACTCGCGCTATATTTGATCCGAATTTTCATTGAGTCTTTGTTCCAAGACTAACCAATTCTGATGCTCACTCCATTCGCTTTTTGTTATTTGATGGTTTGGTTTGGTTTATTTGGTATTAACGTCCTTTTCAACTGCCATGGTCATTTCAGGACGGCGTTATAGGGCCGCAAATTTTGCCTCGCAAGGGTTCTTTAACGTGCAGCCGGCAAACGACTACACGGGACCAACGCTTTACTTCCTTTCCGAAGGAAGTGCGTGATCTCAGGATTTTCCCCCTGAAAAAATCCTCGTCGTCCTCGGCCAGGGTCGAACCCGCGTCCTCGGTTTTGTTATTTGAATGTCAAATCGTTTCCTTAATATATAGGGCGAGTTTAAATTCGCGTAAAATTACCAGTTTAAGAATTTTACTGAAAGTAAAGAATCACAGAGATGAAGCGTGGTTCCCACTTGCGTAAAAACAACGGCAGAAACCACAAAGCAGAAAAATTTTATGATGTCACTTCCCGTTTTCGTCTTTTCTGCCCGACTGAAAATTTCTGCTTTTTAGAGTTGGGTTGAGTTCAATTTTTGTGGCACAAGCAGGGCAGAAACGATTGCTCAGCCAATAGAAAACGATCTCTGCAGTGACGTCACAGTGACGTCGTCTCTCTCTCTCTCACACACACACAAAATAAAAATGTCGGACACTCAGCTCACAAAGGTGAAGTGGCCGAGAAAGAAAATTGATGTAGAAGCGATAATAGAAGAGGTGCGAAATTGAATTAATCAAAATAATTAATCAAATTAAATTGAATAAACAACAATTGAATGCAAAAATTCGATGTGATGATTGATGAGGATTGAACGAACTGTGTACGTACTGTGTGCAGTCGAAGCCGACCGTTTAGATCGATCGACGGCTTCGGTGCAGTGCATTTGTGTTGGGCAAAACTTCTGCTATCTTATCCTTTTGAGTTTCTGCCATGTGGGTCACCTGCAGGAGCAGAAAGCAAAAAGGCAGAAAAAAATACGCCCTGGTTTCTGCTCTCTTGTTTTCTGCCAGTGGGAACCACGCTTTAGTTGAAATGTTGGCTTTTATTTTTAGCAGACAAACTTTAGGTGTTATATAAATGTTCGAAATGACGTCCTTTTTCGCTAATTCAAAAGCGTGTTCATTTTATCAGACAAACTTTAGGTGTTACAATAAATGTTCGAAACGACGTCCTCTTTCGTGAATACAAAATACAAAATTTCTTCTTGCGGCATCATCCCAACCCAAACTTTATCTTTAAAGGATAATATTAAAAGCTTAGTTCATTTAAATATTAAAGCGTGTGTTCTCTCAGTTTCTCAGAATTGCATTTTTGTATAGGTAATCAGTGAAATTCGATATTAAATTGCCTTTATATTAATTAAGAATTTTAAAACTACTGATAAACTGAGAAAATCTTGGATTTGTTTTTTAAAAAACGTAAAAAAAAAAAAGAAATCAAGTGAAAAAGGAAAATAATTGATAGTTGAGAGCTATCCAATCTAAAGGAAACGGATTTTAATTCTGCTTTTCGGGCGTATCAAAAAAATCTCGCTTTTAGGGCTAGGCTTTTAAGGGAACTATATTATATTTAAATATATCATTCACGTTTTAAATTATATACAGGGCGTGTTAAGCTTCTGGAAACAGAAGCCTGTTTCAGCATTCGAATGGAAACATGTACTTTGAACAGTTTAATGTCATATTGAACACATCCTTTGATGAGCTGTTTTTCGTATGTTTCCAGGTTTTTGACTCACCTTGTAATATGAAATAATAATATAATTATATACCTATATTAAATATTATCCACTCTTTGAAAATAATATTCCTAAATATTGCTGTGTATTTCCAAGCAGCATTATGATTAGCAATTTGCAAATAAATTTTGTTCATCAGTCATTTTCATATTTAAAAAAACATTTTATGCACCATCAATAATCCATTAGTACCCTTTTAAAGGTGCACATTACGTTCATGTTATTGTTACTGAAAAATTACTTCACAAATCAATAAATTAATAATATGAAATGGCAAAACTGAATAAATTGGATGTCTGTATAAAAGCAAAACAAATTTGTTCTGTTTCGATGCGACTCGAAAACAGAGGCTTGGCAAGCAATCGTTACTGCTCAATTACAGCGATCGTTATGGTAAACAATGCAATCGAGAATTAATTGCTGGTCCTAGAATTGGCTTCGGGTAATTTTTAAAACCGGAATAGAGCCATTACTATTTTTCTGCAATTATTAAGGACATTTGAATTGATTAATAAATTTTATGAATTTTAGCTATACGTACTAAATTGAAAGTAATTAGATCCAGTGGGAATCATTAAAAAGTTGAATTCAGTGCCAAACAATTTAGCAAATATTGTGATGCCCAATAAACGGAGTCCGTTAAATTTATATAAAGCCAAACTCTAATATTAACGTGAACGAAAAAGCTTTCACACAAAAGTATACTCTATAAAAGTTTCCGACAAATGTAGATTTTGTAAAAGTTTTTTTATATATATTAAACACTACGAAAGTAAGTCGTCCATTGAACAGGATTAAAAGCAATTCCTTCTTTGTTTCATTTCAGATTTGCAGAGATGAAAAATTTTTTGGATATCGATGTTCGCCAACTCTCTTCCCCATATGATTTTACAGAACTCGTAAAACTGGAAGGGCTCGTGAATCCTTTTTGGCGAGTTCAGGGAGAAGGGGAACAACCAAGTCAGACATGGAAGAGACTTAAGAATAGGGAGAGAAACTCAAGAACTTTTCTTTCCCGTCCACGACTTTTATAGTCTCAAAATCTGATCACTTTGAACTGTTGAAGGCCATAAAACCTCTGCTTCAAACGCCCAGAAGATGAAAGAAATAGAAGGATTTTTTCCTATTTCCAAGTAACAATTGGGAAAATTCTCATATAGGAAAATATCTCCTGTCAGCTATAAATTTTTTTTTACCACTACAGAAATTCGTTGAAATTTCAGATCTTTTTAGAAGGAAATGAAGGTTGTTAGGTTTTTTCCCCTTCCCCGAAGGTCCTTTTCAGCATCCTACCAATGAAAGTAAAATCTTTTCTTTTTTTTATGTATTCACAGTGACATTTTCAAGTTTATGGTCACTTCAAAAAATCTCCACATAAATGGATTAAAATTGTCTGTCGTTTTGGTTCACATCTCGGCTATAAAAAGAATTTGTAAATGAACCCAACTTCAACTTTAATCCATTTTGTTTATAATGTTCTACAGCATAGGGGTTTTTCCATTATCGATTTCTTACGAATCGTAAAGCACCTTTTATTTGACATTTTGTGGGCTAGAAATAATCTATTCTGCCCTAAATGTAGTATAATATAGTGATTTTTTTAGAAAATATGTATAACCGGGTGCTCCAGTGGAAACACCGGAAGTAGCCCTAAAAATGGGACCTCCCAAAATACCGGAAGTAGTCCCAACAGCGAGACTTGCCAAAATACCGGAAGTAGATTTTGCCAGGTAATGCTTGAAATTTAATACAGAACCTAGATAAAAATACAAAGAGAACATATGAAAGTACATTCAACATTTTGTTGGACACGGAACCATAGGGTAACAGAGCTTTTCAATGCTCTGTACCGGAAGTATTAATCACGTGGCTGCGAACGACAGGAAACACGTGATCGTTGCGCACGGCTCTAGAGGAGGGAGGCGTCTAAGTAAAGAAATTTGTTTGTACAGATTAGTATCTATTACTGACTACTGTTTTAAAAAATGCCGGGCGCAATAAAAAAATGCCGGGCGCAACGAAAAATGGCCGGGTGCAACGAAAAATGGCCGGGTGCAACGAAAAATGGCCGGGCGCAGCGCCAGGCTAAAAACGCCTAGAAAAATCACTAATAATATATCAACACCAAATGCAATCATTACCAACTTTCCTCTTGTATTTTTTACTAAAAAATATCTTGTATTGTCAGTGGATCATATTTGATGAACTGAACAAGCAGTACCTAAGGAAATAGCCTAAGTTGAATCATAAATATCTCCTTTAGTATTTTTACTACCATAGTACATTAAACCCGATGGAAATGACAAATTAACAAATTCCTTTTTAAAGTAGGACAAAACGAATTTTCCGCACTGTAAATTGCCGTCGTTATTACCGAAATAGCCAAATCAATGCAATTCTTTGTCAATTCTCAGATTGATTTTTAGATGGAATCTACTTTATTTACCAAGCATAATATAAGCACATTTTTAAATAATTTACACTTATAATTTAAGTTACACTTATAATTTAAGTTACACTATTCAAACCCTCTAGAGCCCGTTCTGCTGATCGGATTTTGATGAAACTTGGAATATACCTTACATAGACCACGGGGAAGAGATTTTTGCAATAAAAAATTAGTTCAAATTTCGACCACTAGTTGAAAAAAATGGCGCATAAAAAATAAGAAACACAAATTGGAAACACAAAAATTATTTATTCACAGTATTTGTTCAATGTACATTCCATTTGTTTTAATCACATGTTCAAATCGTGGTTATAGCGTGTTTAACAATAGCGCGAAGGGTTTTTTGAGGAATTGCAGTGACATGGCGTGTTATGGTTGCTTTCAATTCAGGCAGAGTCTGTATGCTTCCTCCATAGACACGATGTTTCAGGAATCCCCTCAACCAGAAGTCACAGGGATTCAAATCCGGAGAACGAGGCCAGGCGGTCGGAAGACTTCTCGAAATTACCCGATCATTTCCAAAGTGGGCACAAAGTAGTTCCTTCACTTGTCGAGCATTATGGGGTATTGTAAGGCAGGAATGACTTGCTGCTGCAGAAGTTCGCAGTAAAGGGTACCCGTGATGGAACACCTTTTGGGGCCTTGAGGAGTGTTCTCCTCAAAGAAAAAAGGGCCAAGAAGAATGAAATCAGCCGTAAGACCACACCATACATCAATGGAATCAGAATACAGAGGCTGTTCATGCACAACATTTGGACTTCCATTATCTCAGAAGTGACAGTTCTGAGTATCACTGCTCCATCTAGGGTAAAATGCGCCTCGTCTGACCACAAATTGTCAACGCTATTCTAGCCAAAGACCAGCAAGCAAAATCAGTGCATTGATTCGAGTCTTGAGGGAGCAGTGTTTGCACTACACTCTTAGAAAAGAAACTCTTAACAAATCGTTAAAATGCTTCTACCGGTTTATTATCGGTTTATTATAGGGTTTACAAAGTTTTTATCGATTAATTACAGGTTGACTACCACCCGTTTGTTAAGAGTTTATAACTAAGCTTAAACCCTAAGGAAACCGTTACATTACCTTAAGGAGACCTTAAAACCAAGACAACCTTTAGTAAACCGTTAAGGAAAAAATACTCCTTCCCGTAAGAATACTGTTACATTACTTTAACTAAACCCTAAAAGTAAAGTGCTGACGGTGTCAGTGACGGGGCAAATTAAAAATCAAACTAAAAAGGATTTTCAATTTTATCTATGTGTAGTCTTATTAATTTCTTTAGATTATCTATTTCTTTTTTTTTTAATTTCCATTCCTCGTTTTTTATATTACGTAATAATAGCTAATAATGTATTTAAAAATTATTAAAGACATTAATAGGAAAAGCAAATAAGTGCTCATATTAAATATGATACTGCAATAAGATTATAAAACTTCTTTTATAAAAACTGTATAATAAAAAGAAATAATCAATCAATATGAATATAGGGTATGCAGAAAAATATCAAATTGTTTTGCGCTAAGAGCAAAAGAAGATGATTATAATCCAAAAAATATGTATTATAGTTTATTTTCATTGTCCGATAACTTAAATTTGAAAGGAGCAAAAAATTTTTACGAGATCATGTATTCTATGCACAGTATATATACTATTTCTTCCCCTCTTCATTAGAGTCTAGAACAGTTAATTTATCTCTGCTCGTCCTCTTTTCCCGTATTTTCCTTCCTTGCTAATTATACCCAGATGTATTCTATTCTATTGTGCTTGTGTGACTGACCTGTCTCCCCCCATTTCTTTCTTGTGCTTTGCCCTATCTTGTCTCTTTCTGCATTTGAGGAGGACATAAACGTAACATAACATTATTCTCGAAAAATAACTCTATTTACATCAAATATATTTCGTATTTCGTGAATACTTTAGGAAAGTTATAAAATGGAAGATTACACAACTCTTGATATCAGAAATGTACTTAGAGGTAAATGTATTTATCAAGGATGCGATTGCGACCAATACACCAGGATTAGAGAAGAAAGTGAAAAAATAATTTCAGCTCAATGTCACGGGTGCGATTACTGCTCGCATTCACCTTCGAACCATGAAAGAATTGGTAAGTGATATTAGATAATTTTTATCTTTATATTTTTAATTGAAACACGTTCTCACTCTTTTCTTGAATCTGACATTATCTTCTCTTTCACTATACAGATTCTGTTGCAACTCCTGATTTATCAGATGTACAAACAAATAAATGATGTTCAAAATAAAGAAGGAAATTTAGATGTAAGTAATTACTTCATCAAGAATTTCCATCATCAGCGAAGAGCCTGTTTTTCAAAAGCCTGTTGAATTTGTAAAAAGCAGAAGATTAAAGGAAATTTTAAGTATTGTAAATAATTGCTAATATTTTGTTTTCAAATTCTATTTTGTTATAGTGTATAATAAATCTTGTTCATTTCTTACTTAGTTTTTAATGCTGTCTACTATTTTTAAGCAACTATGATACTTCATTTGAAATAGTATACTAAAACTAATAATAAAAATAAAATATTCAATGTAATCCAGAATTCATGTAATGTCCATGTTCTGAAAAAAATAAATATATACTCAGGGAAATTCTTTGTATCTATTTCTTCAATTTTCAGATTTCTGTCATTTTCAGAATTTTATAAAATTTCTAAAACTAAATTTTATAGTATCATTAACCTATAATCAACTCATAAAATATAAACCTATAGTCAACCCTTACATAAAAAGAATAAACCCTTGACAAACCCATACTATGAAGGGCATTTATAGGTTTACTGTAAACCGGTGGTAAACCCATAGCCAACATGTAATTCAAAGGTCAGGTAAGGGTAAAAAAACTGTGATTTTCTTACCCTTAATAAGGGTTTATCAAGGGTTTTTGTATTTAGAGTGCAGAAGGATGTTTCTGGATACCACTTTAAAATGCATCGCAGACCCTTACGTACCGTACACCAAGGAAAAGACAAATCACGTGACACGGCTCGAGCACTTGTTGAAGAATATTGGGAACCGCACGCCTTTTCAACCACAGCAACAGCGACTTCTTTTGAAATCCACATTTGAAATCCGTTTCCATCCTCTTCCTCTCAGCATATACAACTCCCCAGTCTCTTCAAATTTAGTAATCATCTTTTTTATAGGCCCTTTTCATAAATCTTTCAAGCGTTGAAATTCTCACAGTGCAGCAGAACCATTACTGCAGTTCTAATAAAACAACTAGACCAGTAAAGTTCGATCTTTCTTCTGTAAAAGCATAGTGAAGAATGGATTTTACAATTGATTAATGGCATTTTTAACCGTTTTAAAGTCTTCCTAATTGGCTTAGTGCCCTTTCTTGCATGGTAAGCGCCACCTAGTGGTCGTAATGTGAATTAATTTTTATTGCAAAAATTTCTTCCCCGTGGTCTATATAATGTATACTCCAAGTTTCATCAAAATCCGATCAGCAGAACGGGCTCTAGAGGGGTTTGAATAGTGCAACTTAAATTATAACCACCCTATATAATCTCGTAGTATTGATATACATTGATGTTTAACAATACAAAAAGAAAATAAACTTATATAAATTTTAGAGTTGATAGAAGCGACGAGCGTGATATTGGTGGTCCGGGTTCGAATCCAGGTCGCGAAATTTTTCCTTCCGGTGTTTTTTCCATTAATATCTTTACCTTCTGTTTGGAGCATTATCTCCAATTTAAATTTATTACATTCATATAAAAATTATATCCTTGCTAAACTATCTAGAACTTATGTTTTAATTCCGTCAAATACACAACTCTTTGTGAAAATTGAAATTGGAGCTATTCAAATGCAGTTTATTTACAAGAGAAAAGTGATGTACACTGAGTGAGCATATTATTATGACCACCCTGTCAGTATCTCGTTGGGCCACCTTTTGCCTTTAATACTGCGGTGATTCTTTGTGGCATTGATTCCACGAGATGTTGGAAGGTGGTGGGAGAAATCTGACACCATGCCTGATGGATAGCACTGTCTAGTTGTGCTAGATTGGACGGTGGTGGATCCAGCCGTCTGATGGTTCGTTCGACTTCGTCCCACAAATGCTCAATTGGAGTGAGATCTGGGGATTGTGGGGGCTACCGAAGTAAGGTAAAGCCCCCCTCATGTTCCTGGAACCACTCTTGCACAATACGAGCTCTGTGGCATGGCGCATTGTCTTGCTGCAAGTAGCCATCTCCATTAGGGTACGCCATCAACATGACAAGGTGGAGTTGATCAGCGACGATACGGAGGTATGCTGTGCCATCCAGACGTTGTTCAACACGTATTAACGGACCCAACACATGCCAGGAAAACATTCCCCAGACCATGACACTCTCCGCACCGACCTGAAGGGTTGTATTCATGCATGCGGGGTCCATGCTTTCATGCTGTTTCCGCCAGATTCTCACGCGGCCGTCTGCATGATGTAACTGGAATCGTGACTCGTCAGACCACATGATTTGTTTCCACTGCTCAATAGTCCGGTCCTTGTGCTCCTGAGCGAATCGGAGTCGTTTCCGCTTGTTGGCTGCAGACAGCAAAGGTGTGCGGGCAGGTCTTCGGCTTCCGTATCCCATGCGATGCAGTGTGCGGCGGACAATGCATTCAGAGACCGTTTTGGAGGACCCCTGATTAAGGTCAGCAGTGATTTGATGCACAGTTGCCCTTCTGTTATCCTTTACCAGTCATGATAGTCTCCGTTCTGTCCGATCATCAACCATCCGTGGGCGGCCACAACGCGAACGTTCAGACCTCGTCTTCCGGCTAACCGTCCAGTCTTTAAATACTTTAACGACGGCTGCTCTTGAGCACTCCACGAATGCTGCTGCTTCGCTGATACTCGCTCCATAGCTCCGAGCACCTGCAATCATCCCGCGTTCGAAGGCTGTTAAATCGCGTCGTTTACTCATAGTTGAAGAATGGAACACGTCTACTGTTATCGACGACACTCAGCTTCCCTTTTTATATTGGTCCGGCCCGCTAGCAACATTGTGGCGACGTCCGTGCGCGCATTTGCATAAACATGTCAGGTGGTCATAATAATATGCTCACTCAGTGATAGTCAAACCGCAAGATCTAGAGTCCTGAATGGAATGATTAATTAACAAAAACAAGGAGTAACAAATAATAATAATAATAATTATATACTGGAGATGAATCTCCAAACACGTCAGGTAATGATTTTTCCTTCCATTTTTCGATAGAAAAATCATTACAAGAAGTAACAAGTTAAATTAACAAACTAAATTAACAAACTAAATAAAAAGGATTTTAATTCTCACACAGGACTTAATGTCATGCTTCCCCCATCCAGTAATTGTCACCTGTATTCCCCCTTCTTTTTGTTAATCAATCACTCAAGTCAGGAGTCTTGATCTTACGGTTTAACTGTACAAGTCCGTAAAACACAAAACTCACTGCTTTGTAAATCTATCACCGGCAAGGAAACCACTTCTAAGTGTCGTAGAATAATAAACTGAAAGAGGTTGGGATCTCCTCAGAGGCTGCTTCTATGTAGCCCCAGAACTCTCACTAAAGGGCCTAGTGGACCAGTTCCTATGGAAACCATACAGGGAACAATTCTGTATAATATACAGGCTAAGAGAGAAGCGGTAACTGAAGACCTGGGTAATCCCTGTCACATTTGGGCTTGCATTGTCCTGCTTGAAAGTTCCACTTCAGTCTCTAAATATAACTGGATCTTCAGAATATCTGCCATGTGACCAATATGATGCTATAAAATGCATATGCCTTGTAATTTTGATCATTTCATTAATCTTGCAATTTGCGAGTTAATTCGATCTGCCGTAGTCAGAAATTATAATGTATAATACATGTAAAGCTAAGCCACTTTCAGTACTGTTTCTTAGGCACGTTTTTCCTTTAGCTTACTATACTTAACTTCATCATCTGAAACGTTTTCAAAAAGGCAATATTATTAAAATACTCGCTTTCATCAAATACAAACCATATTATACAAACCATAAAAATGTTATTAAGCTAATTTTGTACAAGGGAGTTAATTTCTTTTCAGTCTGCAATCAATTTTATTTATTTATTTTTAGCCAAGTGCCGTTTTTTGATTGGAATGTGTCTTCAAGATCAAAAAGAAATTGCGAGCATTTTGCAAATGGCACGAGAAGAGAGGAGAGGAGGCGAACGAGCGAACGAGCGAGTGTCTAATTAGTCTCCGTTTCGGGGTAAACGATCTCGGCGTTAACAATGCGAAAACTATTCACGGTCATTAACGGCCTGGAAACAAATTTAAATGGGAAAGCAAAACAAAAACATTTGCAAACTGAGGAAGAAAGACTGAAGAAGAGAAATATCCCGAGGGCACAAATAGAACGAGTGAAGAATGAATGGGAATACAATAGAAAAAAATAAAGGAAAGGGGGGAAAAAATAAAGGTCTAAGACAAGAGAGTCCAAGTCGTTTCCTCTCTTTCCTCTGATATTGCGGAGAGTCCAAGTCGTTTTATTCGCCTTCATCGATTCGACACGCAGACATTTACATGCAAATGGTTGCCGAGAATGTATGCGATCCTTCTCCCAAGGTGGCGCAACGCCGCGTTTTCGGATGAATAGGGGGAAATAACCGGCATGAAGGCTCCACCCAGTGGTGATGTAATCCACCCTAACTCAATCGCTCTCAATGTTTGGGATAAAGGGAAAAAACAGGAGGAAGGCAGCCCCTCCAGCCACTCGCTTTCTTTTCATTTCTCTTTCCTTCCCTTTCGAAGCAAGAATTCTTCTATTTGCTGTTGCGAAAAGGGAAGAAACGAAATATGGAAAGCTAGCTATTTTTTTTTTTGTATTTGGAAAAACACAAAACACTGTTCATATATGAAGGCGATTTCAAAAATAAGAATGAGAGGATACTGAAATAGCAGGTGCTATTAGCCAATGTTAACACGTGAAAAATGCAAAAAATGGGATCAGAACAATGCAAAATGGATCCACCCTACAAACTATGCTCAGATTTCATTTGAATTTATTTTTGTCAGAATCATACTTTAAATTGCATTAAAATTCAGTAAACTTTGACATAAGAAAAGACGAGCAAAGTTTAAAAAAAAATAAATAAAGACAATGAATGATTATAAGAATGCAATATTCTTATTTTCTTTTTATTAGAACTTTAATCAGAGCTAAATTGTTTTTTGTGCGTTTATGAAAAATTCAAGGACAAAAATTCTTGTTATATGTATATTGCTTCCAAATTTAAGTACAAATAATATCTATCAGTGCCTCATTAACGATATGTTCAGAAATAGACTGGAGAAACACGATTGACGAAATCAAAAGAACACTTGTCCACAATCTAGAATATTCTTGCTAAAAGATAACCACTTGTATCTTCAAATATTAAAATACTTCTGCTACAGACAAGAGATTCATTTTGTCTCTTTTAGTCAACCTCATCAACGGGTCTATCTATTATAATAAAACTGCAAATGCGATATATTATACAACAATAGGCATATCTTCTTAGATTTTTATGGCCTTCTTGATGTTGGTAACTCTAATAGTTTATCTAATAGCTCTGGAAGGGTTAGGACCGTGCGCTTCAGTTTGGCATAGAATTGATGAGTTTATTGAGGAAGCCTTGGGGATGTTTTCGTCAATCCTCAATATGGGCTCCAAAATCACGACAAATTAGCTTAATTGACTAGTTATAATGCGTCGGCTAGTACTAACTGGTATGCTTCATTGGGTTTAAGTTAGAAAAGCATGCTGGCACAGATTTCCCCGTGTTGAAACATGCTGTCTACCTTAAGGTGACAAACTTTTCAGTGTGGACAGAACCTGTCAATGAAATTGAGCGTTGTTGTCCATGAAACAGATCGAAGGTAGACGGCTGCTTCACATGGGAAGAAATAGGTCAGAAAATTCGTCTATATATCTCTAGGCCATCAGACTGTCATTACGAGTGACTTATAGGTTCATTCGTCTACCTATACTTATATTTAACCATCAATCCACCTCCGCCTTAATGTGAGGTTTATTTCGTGTGCTGCATTCCCTCCAGATATGAAGTCATCGATTGTCAGATTCCAGACTTGTCAAAGTGAATAGAATCCTTCAGTTGCTGTTCTTAGAGAATCTTTTCCTGTGTTGTAAGATATACTTCAGTACAAAAATAAATAAATCGAAAAAATATCATGATACTAAGAAAAGGAAAAAAGGAACTTAAAAAGAATCATGTTTAGAAATTCCGACATGTTTTAATTTCCTGACATGAAATGATCTCCTGAGTAGTCATTTTTTGATTTTACCATTTACCAGTTTCTATCTGTAATGAATAAAATTCTCAACTATCATTCAAATATTGAGGATAAATTAATTTAAATCACTACGCTTTGTGTACTTCTCAAAATTGAATTTAAATAATAACTTCACTGAGAAAGTGCATCGCCATGAAAGAAAATGCTTCAAATAAGACTAAACAAGACACATGATGAAATAAGTAATGATTTTAAGTTCAAATAGCTATACATTCTTGTCAGTTTAAAATACAGATTTCAGTGAATAGTAGATCCAGCATGCTGAGCTATATATTCGTTTGCACAAGCCTGGCAGTGAATATGTGAGTGCTCAAATACTGTATATAAATCCAATCCTATCTAATTGCAGAGAGGTATTGAGATTGTGCGGTCAAAGAATCACCAGCGCACTTAGCAAATATGCCTGATACTCTTTGTTGTGTCGTTCCTGAAAAATGGCATTTGGTATGCTCTAATGTAAGATAATACAACGGCTATAGCAACTCAAGAACATATGTACTAGGTGCTCGTTATGCACATTAGAGGTGATCGTTTGTTGTAAGAACTAATAGGACCTCAAACCATGATCCCATGGTTGGCGCTTAAAAATTGGTAAAAGAACCAACCCATTACCACGTCATTTTCAAATTCGCAATCTGTGGTCAACGTTGCTGAGACAGAAGCGATAGTCATCGTTGTACACGTAGTGTAGGTCTACCTTTCGTCACGTCATGTATAGAGGGTTGTTAGGGATCTGTGGTAAAACTTAGCGCGTTTAAATGTGGCGCGCGCGTTCATTTCGCGTGTGCTATCACGTAGAGTATTGTTAGGACATGTATTAATATAGTAGTAGTTGAACAGCGAGCTAAAAAAAGGGAGTTATACCACCGAAAATTAACAGCTTTTAGGAGCGTTACATAACAGCCCTTTCTGACCTCAAATTCAGCTATTTTTGTTTTTTCAAGACTGATCTGCCTTGTAAAGTTACTGCATTTTCGAGGCCCTTTTTTTCGTTTTCTAAGCAAAGAAAGAAAAAAAAGGAGACGGAAAACAATAGGAGACTTTCTTGAGAAGTCGATTTCAGTCAAATTGGAAACAGTGGGTGATGTCAAGAAACAAGCAACAGAAAAAAATAGAAACAGACAAACATTTTAACAAGCAATGAAGAAAATAAAGTTATAGGAAATGCACTATTTTTGGAACGATATATGGAATCATTAGCATTAATCAAGTGATTTTTTTCATGTATTGACAGATGATATTCGACTGGTCATCACCATTCGTTAATTGTATAATCTAAACAGCAAAGTTTGTCTAATGAATTATTTTGAAATGAAAATTAGGATACCATTAAATCCGTATACTGTATATGTAATTCACCATAATTAGAGAGGGTTGTTAAGAATCTATGGTAACAATTAGCATATTTAAATATGGCGCGCACGTTCACTTCATGTCAGCTATCACATGGAAAATTATTA
The DNA here is from genome assembly GCA_023313115.1 of Rhysida immarginata. Lineage (NCBI taxonomy): Eukaryota > Metazoa > Arthropoda > Chilopoda > Scolopendromorpha > Scolopendridae > Rhysida > Rhysida immarginata. The sequence continues at coordinate 2,523,800 of JAHWFO010015425.1, read as the reverse complement.
AGGCAGGTATTAAAATAGTTAGTATTCGAACAGAATTAAAAAAATTTAGTTATGCCACTGAAAATTGACAGGTATTTCAGGAGAGCTTTTCGTAACAAGAGAGGAGAGCTTTTCGTAACAGCTCTTTCCGAAGTCAAATTCAGCTATTCCGAATTTAAGAAAGCATGCAAGAAGCGAGACTTCATAGTTTCCAAGAAAGGAATATCAAAAAGTAACATTGGAAAACCAGAAGAGGGTAAAAAGCAGGCCAATCCGAGAAATCCACCAGCCGTACTCCTGACATCGTCCGTAAAATTCAGGCTCTCGTAACCAGGTGTAATCCACCAAACAACGGGCCATTGCACAGACGGTATAGACATCTGTGTACACGGTAAACACAATTATCAACCGTGATTTACAAATGGAGAGGCGACACAAGAGCGACGGACCTATGATACTGTAAGAATGATACCCGGCGGATGAAAAGTGGAAATATGTGGTCACACAAGATGAGACGTATGCAAAAAAAGTCGAGCCCGACGGATTCTAAGGACTTCAGAAAATGGTGCCGTGAATGCAAGGAAATATTTTCAAAGGTTTCATGATCGTGGCGGGATATACCTACAACGGCAAGTTAACTTTACACAGAGTTAAGTTAGAGGCCAAAATCAACGCCATGTACTATCAGACTAACGTTCTAACCCCCATATTTACCCGTGACATCCCCGATTTGTACGGTGCAGAGGTAAATAACGTATGACTACACCAAGCAAGTCGTCGAGTCACACTACCGCGTCAACTTGCCTGTTCCTGGATCGCACGCAAGAAGATACTGGAATCCGCTCCATTCCATTCAGAGACAAACCCGTCAAATCGCAGGACGCATCGCCTATAGATTTTTGTGGCTCTGGCCTATTTAAACGGGCCCTCGGAAAGAGACGACGGTGAACAGTGGAGGGTCTTTGGAAAACGTGTCAACAGGAGTGGTTACGAATTGACCTTGGTGTTCTGCGTTCCAACCCCCTGCAATGGAAACTGCGATGCAGGGCAAAAGCAGCAATGCATGGCTACCGATTGAACACACTCGATGATGGCGAAAAGAATTTTTCACCTTTTTCGGCCTTCTGTAACTTGTTACCATAGAACCCTAACAACTCTCTGTAACTCAGCCAATTTATTGGCACGTTTACACTTGAACCACACTTTTAAAAAATCCGCCTAATTACAACTCGAACCAAGAAGGCGACTTTTCGACAACTTAAAGTTGTAGAAGAGAGTTCTACAACTTGACCTTAATAGTCCAAGTCCCGCCCCTTTCCCTTTCGCACAATTCCACTTCCATGCTTCTCGAGATATAATGGCTGCCAACAAGTGGCTAAAGTGGTTGGAGGCAGAGATAAAGGCCCTCCTTGATATTTGGAATGAAGACAGTTTGCAGTTTTAAAGTCTGACATCATACTAGATCAGGCCAGACAATTATAATCGCTCAATTTCTGGTTGATCACTTATTCATGTCTTTTAAAATGTCCCGTAATTTCAAGGAAACTTTGTTCCAAGTGGGAACAATGAAAACAGTTTGCTAACTACTCTTCTAGAACTTACTCTTCTAGTGTGTACCATAGATAGTCCCTGTCGATAGTGGAGCATCCAGTACCACAGATGGAAGAGATATCTCTTTCATCTGTGCCAATACTCCCTCACTCGATGTAACAATCGTTGTTGAATATTAAAACGGTGGCCTAAAGTAATCGTGATAGAGGAACTGGAGCACAGACTGATATCTTCATTCCATAACACATAGATTTCTTGTGTTTCAGAGTTATTTGGGCATCAGTCTTACCCAATAAAAGGAGCCTTGACTGGCCTCACTTTGCCGAGAGTTTTCCTTCCCAGTCTGTAACAACGGACATATAAATCACGAACTAAACCCCTAGCGGTGTCCACAATCACAGTTGAGAACATTTTGCAAAGTGTGGAAGGAATATTGGATGCGACAATTCTACTGAAAAACATAACACAGAGAAAATTCCGATACATATTTAGGTGTTAAACAAAGTTTTTGAAATTTTAAAACTTAACTATTCGTTTAATATCATCTCCGTTGGTTACAAATTGAAATAAATAAGTCACTGGCGACAGCGCTAGGGCGCAGGCCATATTGCTCCCCAGATCAGTCGCGGGTTCGAATCCCGCTGGAGACGCGGATGCTTGTGTTTGTTCTTTATTAACATGCGGAAGGCAAGAGGATTTAATATGCATTTAAAGCTCTCAAAAATGCCAGAAATGTGATTTACTGGCCGCGAAAATCATAAATAGGAGACGGCACATCATAGATTGATTTTTATTTGTTCCACCGTGGTAATTTCCATTACATTCTTAACATTTTCAATGTTTTAGGCTTTAATAACTGACAATATTCATCGGGAAGCAGGCACTAGAAATTTTTAGCTGCACATACTTTATCCTTTCCGAAATTCCAGCTGTCATCCAAGTGGATACTTTACACAGATACAGAGTCATTAAACATTAATGTTAGGATTTTTTTCTGTGCGAATATCATTCGCATGGGTTAGCTACCTCGGATAAAACCGACTTTGAACCTGTCATATGGCACCATTTCTCCATTAAATAATGAAATTTTACCTTAGCATTTCTCCAACACATAGAGCTCTGGTGGGTTTATTTTGTTTTGTTTTTGGCGCTGCATTTCATAAAAGAAATAAATTGCTTCCTTTTTCCGATGGAAGTGTCGAGCATTTCGCCACACCGAGGGAAATGTCTGATGTGCCAAGATATGTGCTGCATTTCCCTCTATCTCCGCTAGACGGCTCTCGAGAGCAATATTCACTGTATTTTTGATCATCCATCGTAGATTCAGCTTTTTAATATTTGTGGAAATACTCTTGCGCGAATTTGTACAATCATGTTAACGAATAGCGGATACGCATTCAACGATCGTAGAGTAAACTTCCTAAGTTTTTGGATATGTTAGTAAATGCATAATAGGATAAACTGCTGTTTATATATGGAAATATACAATTTTTTTGTGCAACCATAAAAAATTTGTGAAACACCATTGGTGTAAAGTCTGTTTATTTATCCTCGTTATTTTGAACCTATTTACTGGTTGAAGAATTAGGTGACTTTCTAATTCTTCATAACAAATGACAATGATTTCTAGTTGATTTTGGTGTTCTAAAACCCTCAATGCTGAAATAGAAGTTATAACTTATAATCCTTTAAGAACTCAGTTATGACTTATCATTTCAGTAATATTGCAACACACCCGAATCTGCAAAGTGTGGGCGGATGGGGGCAGCAGAACGGCTCAGAGAAATTTCATGACTGTTTCTTACGAGTTTCCAACTTGTGTGGCCCAACATTTCATCCTACAGCAGGATTTCAACAACATTTTTATGATGGTGAACACGCTAGAAACGTTTCTTCAACTTTTTCAAACATATGATGAAGAAGTAAATGAAGACGTGACTGTTGCGAGGAAGAAAAAAAAACTGATATCGGGTGAATAGATTCCTTTATAGAAACAAGAAATTGCATGAAGTCTGACAATGCTTAAAAATATTATGAAGGCGCAAATAGTCAGTTTTTGATAGAAAAAATGTATTTGCATAGCTTTGAAAGATTTTCCAGGCATTTTATTTCGCTTGCTTGCTATTATTTTAAGATACAACAGCTGCAATTATTTTATCGCTTACTCGTTAACACAATTCCTCAAATATACAAAAATAAAATTTCACACAATTATTTCGCATAGATAACCAAATGCGTTTGCTTTTGTATTTTTTCCTGCAAATATTAAATAGACGCTTAAAATCAAAAATAAAATTAACTAACTTGACGTTCTTTTGTATCATTCGCTTAATATCAATCAATTTTCTCTAAAACGGTTAATATTTCATTCCTATGACAGTGCTGAAAACTTCTTAATCACTGTTAGCAAAAATAAACATTCACGAGTATATGAAAGTTGCTATTATTTTTTTAAATAAGGAAAGGGTTGGGATTCATTTTAGTTCCAATTACAAAGGATGTTGCCATTTCTTTTCATTGTATTTTTTGTAATCATATTTATTTTATCCGTCAATGGCTGACTGTTTCCTATACGGTTTCGCAACCTTTTCTCCCTTTCCAATTCTAGTTCTAGGTATAAAGAGGGAGAAAATCCTTTGATCGCAAGGAAAGAGAGAGAGAGAGAGATATGTGGGTGGGTGGATGGGTGGTTGCGGGGAGGGGGAGAACTGAGTTGAAGGTGTGAGGTTACGTGGGCGTAGAAGGGAGCTCAAATCCACTCCTCAACCCTGGCAAGAAATGATGGGAATGCCGTGATCACCTCGCCTACTCCTTGTTCGCCAGACGGTGATGTAATGCCACTGCAATATCCTTAAAATGTCGCAGCCCAAGGTACCCATCAACGAAAAGAAAGTTTCTTGAATGGCTTTTGCAAGTGAGGCAAAAATCTTTCTCTCGCTCCCGGTGGCGATTACATTCTCCCAAATTCGCAATTTTCACGAGAAGAAAAACAATGAGCATATGTTCCGTGTTAAGTGGAAGAAAATAAATAAGTAAAAAGATAAAATCAACTTCCCTCTTTTATTTCACGAAACTTACGGAATGAGCCATTTTAAAGAAATAGAAAGGATTTTTTTAAAAAAAAAAAAAGGAACAACATAGAATAAAGTTTGTTATTCAATTGTCTTTTTTAGAGTTTTCCAATGTAGTTTTGAAGTACTGCATAAATTAAAATTAAAAATGTACTAGAATATGCGTTTATATTTTTTGATATAGTGTATACGATTTTTCAAGAAATAAAAGTTTATCTTCCCACATGTTTTCTCTTACAGTTTGTTTAAATTTCCAGAGAATTTTAAAATGTTGGAGTTATAGTTTTTATGACACGTCAATATTAAATACTGAATACGGCAATTTACGATAAAATGATTTCAGTATAATTTTGATATAGAAACAGCTTAGGCTTTACTTTAGACATTTAAAACCTCCGACATTAGCTAAATTTCCTGAGATATATTCGTAATGGTAGCAACATTGACTATTAAAATCCTTGGAAAATAAAAAATGCAATAACACAAGTAAACATTTCCCACATAATAAAATAAAAATTTCATTTTTTTTAATTATATTATCTTTAAATAATGCATCATTTCATATTAAATTATTAAATCCGTAACCCTTTAATATCTGAAAAAGAAAGAAAACAGACCTTTCCGGTCAAATTTGAGTTTCGCTAGAAGCTATGTTATCTATTAATTTAATCATCTTCATTAATTAATCCTCTACTTATATTTCTTTAAATAAATGGATAATAAAGCTGATCTAATAAACATACAAAGAATGAGAAGAACAATGCAGCAGTGTGTTAGGAAACGTGAACATGCTCACTTTAGTTTTAAAGGTGTCCACTTTCGTCGTGTTAGAATACACTTGATGTTTTTCATTGTCATTATATTGAAATTTAGGTCCATTGTAACTCGAGCAGAGAGAGTGGAATGAGAACTCCACGCCTAACTTCACTTGAAAATAGAGCCGGAGAGTGTTTCTCTGACAATTGATAACGAGAAGATGTAACCTGACACTATTTGCTAACGAAGCAGAAGATGAAAAAAAAAAATGTTTCCCAAACATAAGAACGATTCTGGCGCCAGTTAAAATCGACTGCAATGTCTACAAAGAAAATCATGTCGGATGTATAAACACAGGTTAATGGGAGTGAAAAAGCAAACGAAAAGCAAAAGATCAATCTAGTAGACCGAATTTCGAAAAGATCTAGCGCAATCATCAAAAATATGTTTAAACAAATGTCAATGAAATAGGCACAACAATATATCACATATTCCTAAAACACGCTACTGAAAAGAAGATATCGAGTAATTTGTTGGAAGATTAAACGAATATAACACTTTCAAAATTTAATTTTTTTTATAATTTTTAATATTTTCTTTAGTTTCAACTTTACCATGAATCTTGGTGTCCATGCATGATTTGATTAAATGATGAACGTTAATCGTTTATTAATGAGTATCAGTTTTAAAGTCTGTGAAATGCCTGATAGATTCTGAAGTTACCGTTAAAAACTGTTCAATGCTATAAAAGAGTTTTGGCAGAGGAAAATAACATAGGAAAAAACAGCTCATAAATACGTATCTGCTTTAAAACATCAAGAAAAGTCATTTTGGGAAAGTAAGTTTCGATGTAATAAAAAGAGCACATGTCAAAAGTAGTACAAAGAAATAAGGGCCATCAATTCTTCCAAACCACTTCAACAGCGCACAGTCGAGATAGAATATTTCATTTTTATTGTTCTTCTCGTCAATAATATCGGACGAAATAGGCCCGTTGTTTCGGAAGCTTACCAATGATAAAAGATGATTAATTCTTATTTTATTATCCCAAGCCACTGGTGTCAAAAGTAGGAGAATTTCCCCTAAAGGGCCATCACAGCTTCTATAAGTTCTCCGCTGGTTATCTGAACTAATTTTATGACTTGCCCAACGGGAAATTCTAATGGAAGCACCCACAGGGAATTAAGAAGTCACTAACCCTCCACAATCCAAGAAACATTCTTCCGGTGGCCGGTGGAATTTCGGAAGTCGAATAACAAACACGTTCCTCGAGGAGGATTTTCACGACGCCTCTCATCCCAAACGAGCCAAAAGTTCCTTGAAGGCTGAGCGCAAAAGCATTAGGAAGACTAATGACCGCGGCCATTCGACTTCCAACGCCTTTCAAGTGCTTCTCTACGACCGTTTCATTGCCGCCATAGATTCGCCGATATTTCTTCTTTGTCGTGCACTTTTACCGTTTCCACACTCTTCGCCTTTCCGCCTCCTTATCAGCTCAACGGCCATTGACGACGACAAACAGCCTCTGGCTGGGCCACACCATTTTCACACAACCCCCCAACTCTGGCCATTTTCCTTGCTGACTCCATCAGAAAACGATGTCATCAGAGGCAAGAGAAGGAGGAGACTTTTCCGACCGAAGTGTCCAAACTCATGTTATGGTTTTGTATGCATGCACTTAACGAACCGTTTCGTTGTTCCACGTCGCCTTTTATCTCGGCCGTTGAAACCCAACCGGCGGCCGATGTTCATCTGCGTTTTGCCAAGAGCAACATTTACTCAATCCAATTACACGTAGGGGAATCCGAGATGAAGATGAAACAAGAAAAACATAAGCACTAGCGATAACGGCTGGAATGCGATTTGAGTTTCATCCTATTAATACTTCCGACTTGGAAAAATTTAAACGATAAGCCTTTCTGGGCAGTTAAAGGGCTTATACTAAATTCTAAACTTACTGAATAAACTTAAGTCTTAAAAGAAAAACTTGTTTTCCCGAGGATATTAATCATTGAAATAGAAAATAAACTACCTTGCGAAAATACTAAAGAATATAAATTAATTGCTTCTGCACACTTTGTACTGTATTACGATGTTAAGTTGTTAGTATAATGTCCATTTACAGTATATTATTTTTATTCCCACAAAAAAAGGACGAAAACTTAACTCTAGGCAATAAAAATAATGCACTGTATATAAAAGTTATACTAATAACTTAATACTAAAGAATATAACTTTAAAATCTTATAGGAATTTTAATAAAAAAAAATAAAGTATCACAAGACATTATACAGGGTGATTATAATTAAAGTTACGATTTCAAAAATCGATATTTTGAAAACTACTCGTCAGAATGACCTGATATTTTAGCAGAACAATCGTGAGGCAATAGAATTTTGTTTGGCGAAGGAAAAAAAAATTGTTCCAAAATCTGCCGATAGATGGCGCTGGCAGGGTAATGTCAGGGGAAAAACTAAAAATGGATTCGTGAAACACAGGAATGTTGTTAGCCAAAAGGTTTGGTTGGTTTATTAGAATTTTTGGCGTCGACTACTAAGATGACTACTAAGATCATTTTGCGCCTTTTACACAAGTTTTTTCTGTACGCAGCCTGGGACAAACACAAACATCCATGCCCATGGCGGGATTCGAACCTACGACCAGGCAGACTCGAGAACTAGAAAGCCTACGCCCTAGCCCTCTCGGCCACCTGGTCGGCTTAGCCAAAAGGAAACAATGAGTTCAGGGGTTTACGAAAAATTTATTAGCGAAAAGACAAGAATACGTGTTTACAGCGACAACAGTGATAATGCCAAAAAAACAGAGCTTCATGGAACAAACATCTTACTGATGATTATGGCAGAAGTTGTTTGATATGCCCTCCGCCTTTTTCCGCTACTAACTGGAAGCGCAAAATGGTATGCTCAACAGATCGGAGGGTGTCTATACTAATTTGCATATCTCCAGACAATGTGAACCCTGCCAGCGCCATCTATCGGCAGATTTTGGAACTATTTTTTTTCCTTCGCCAAACAAAATTCCATTGCCTCACGATTGTTCTGCTAAAATATCAGGTCATTCTGACGAGTAGTTTTCAAATTATCGATTTTTGAAATCGTAACTTTAATTATAATCATCCTATATATACGGAATATACTTAAAAGCTAACAAAAACACTTGGAAATTAAAAATTTGGATACGATGCTCGTAATTCATGCCTAGAAAATGTTTTTTCTGTGCGTTTTTTTTGATTACTTTTTTTTTGTCTTCTTCTTACAATGCGGGGATTTCCTCGTAAAAAATTGGACTGAGAACATGTTGCTGATAGCAAAGAGTTAACCTTCTTAGCCTTATTGTCCACTCTTCTGATTGTGAGCTTGCCGTTGTACGTGTATCTCGCAATAACCATAAATCTTTTTGAAAAACTTTCCTTACAATACTTGGACCACTTTTGATATGACTTCTGTTCACGTGGACGATAGAAAATTGCGCGAGGTTTGTTGCAAGCGTTGAGATAGACGTAAGCTTCATCCAAAGTGACAACGTACTTCCATCGTTCAGCTGCGAGGTACCCTCATAGAGTCTCCGACAGTTCCTCTTCCTTTCTGCGATGTGTCGTGGCGGCAGCTTATGAACACGATTCTTGTGACGCTTTTCAAATGAACAAAATTGCAAAACTTTGTTTACTATTTTTTTATGGTAGCCTGTGAAGTTCCTACAATGATTGCGATCTCTCTTTGGATTGCTGGATTTTCACTCTGGACAAGCTGTTTGACCTGTCGAATGACCTGCGGTGTTCAGCTTGTGGAAACACGAGGATTTTGCTTTTGTATTCAGTACGGCCAATATGTCTTTCATAGAAACAGAGAAAGTTTTTGTTTTGCATGTGCTTATTAACAGAATAGTTGTAATTAGCGTCGAAAAAGGCAGTAGTGTGCTTTTCCCGGTAAGGTCACAGTGATATAGATGCATACGAAACACTAGAAATCAAGAAGGAGTCAGAGTTATTGTTAAATGGAGGTAATGGCCCCCTCGGAGACTCAAGATTATTTAGACTTTTTAATACAGGGTGATTCAGTCAATTTCTGACCATTTCAGTACTATGATTTATTGACCCATTAATGTTTACAAACTTAGCATTTCAGTATGATATTTTAGGCAGTTCGGAGTTTTTATTCCCGTGGAAAAGTATTGATGATATGCTCAATGTGGCCATCACGAACGTTTTGAACTGCTTGCAGCCGAATGGTGAAGTTGTTCATAACTCTATCCAGGATTTCTGCATCCACAAGGGTGCAGCAGTCGACGATGCTTTGTCGCAGCTAGTCTAGGGTTCTTGGTGCTGTAGTGAACACACTGTCTTTAAGGAACCCCCAGAGATAAAAATCACATGGGTTTAGGTCAGGACTCGTAGGGGGCCAAAGAAAGCCACCCCCGAATCGATCTGGAAACCTGTTTGAAATGACACGATTTCCGAATTTCTGATTGAGAAAGTCTAGCACTTCATTAGTAGTGTGAGGCCTAGCCCCATCCTGTTGAAACCATTGATGTCGAAGCGGTATACGCCTCCTTCGCAGCTCGGGGATGAAGAAGGTTTCCAACATGTTAAGGTAAGCCTGTGACGTTACGGTGCCCTCAAAAAAGAACGGGCCAATGATGCCTCTTTCGGAAATCGCGCACCAAGCCATAACCTTTCGTGGATGAAGAGGTGACTTATGGATCTCATGAGGGTGCTGGGAACCCCAAAAAGGAACGTTGTATGTATTAACGTCACCTGACAGATGGAAGAAGGCCTCATCTGACACTCACAGGTTGTCCACAATGTCCTGATTGGCTTCCATTTCTGCTCCAAACTCCATCGCAAATTGTTGTCGCTTCTGTCTTCCAGTGTCTGTTAACTCCTGATAAACATGGATCTTATACGGGAACAGGTGTAAATCCTTTCTCAAAATTCGCCACGTCGTGGTATACGACAGCCCTTCTTCAATGGATAGGCGGCGAACAGATTTTTTGGTAGGGGAATCGACCAACCTTGTGCGAACATTTTCGACAACTTCGGCCGTTCGAACACGTGCTTCGCTCCCGCCTTTTTTCTTGTCTTTAGCACATCCAGTGGCACGAAATTGCTTGACAAAATCCATGATTGCTTGCCTGCCTGTTGCGTCTCGACACTTATACTCCTTCCGGAACTTTCTTTGCAAGGTTACAGGTGAGCTTGTCTCGAAATACCATTCGACAACCTTGCATTTCTGCTCTGTTGATAAAGCGGGCGCCATTTTTCAACAATACGATTTTCATGCAGCGCCGTTGCAACAATACAAACTCCAACTATTTAGAAATTCGATATGGCGCTCATATTCTTTCAATTGTTTATCCCTAATGCAAGTCATTCAAGTGAAATAGTCAGAAATTGACTGAATCACCCGGTATTTACCTGCACTTAATGAAAACATTTTTAATTGTAATGAAATAAAAAGAATTTGTTTCTAATCTATCTAACAATAAATTTAACAAAATTTCTAATCTATTTTCTAATCTATATGTTTATAATCTATCCGTCACTACAATGTACTTAACAAAATAATAAATGAATATAGGAGATAATGCTCCAGAATAAGGTAAACATATTAAGATAAAAAACAAAAAGAAAAGTTCTACGATCCGGATTCGAACTGGGGATCATGAATATCCAGGTCGCAGAATTTTTCCTTGCATTTTTCATCTTAACATATATTTGCTTTTAATTAACCATCTGTATGTTTAAGTTTTATTGTAATAATTGGAAGTGAGAATTTAATGGATATGCCCCGTTTCTTTGTGGTTGGTCAAGCTTTAAAAATGATCGACGCATTACAGCATTTCTAATATGTGTGGTGATTTTATTTAATGGTAGCTTATAATATCAATGGTAGCTTAAAATTAAGAAATTCGAAAACATTGGTGACGGAACGACCGACTTCGCTTATACAGTAACAATACTTTAATTAATACCATTCTGGCAATGCAGTACCGTGCATTCTCAAGGTTCTTTTTTAATTTTTGTTTTTAAATTGTTTAATGGAAATCATCCGCCTATGGGTAACGCATTAGATAATGTAACACTCTTGGGATATATTTTGGAGAGGATAGTATTTTTATTCTTTCGATGTATTGAATCATTGGGCTTATTTTTTGGTGAAATGGTTGTTCAGATTGGAAATGGGGTAAATTATTACCTACAGTAGTTTTTTGATATATTGAGAGTTCTAATTGGTTTATGTATGTAATTATTGTAATGTCTAGGTATGTTAATTTATTGTTTTCTAATTTTGTAATTGTGTATTTTAACGAGAAGTTTGTTGTTAAAATTTTTTTAACTTTTATTTAATTAATTTTAAATAATTTCAAGTAATTAATCTCATGTTCATTCAAGTAATTTGTTTTTATTACAACCCCTGACAAAATGTATTAGATCACTCTAGGCTCTATAGGTAATTATACATTTTTCAAACTGAATAAACACAAAAGAAACAATAGAAATTTAACATAATTTGTTTATTGATTATTTGCTTATTACTGGTCTTAGTAACTATTATTCTCTAAAGCGATAGCAAAACACGCAATACACAATATTTCAACAGTTAACGAACGTTACTCCTCTTGAGAAAAAAGTCTTAGATCAAATATGCATACAAATAAACAATGCAGTTTGTGACAAACTCAGTAATTAGTCGGGTCACCTTTTGCCCTAATTATGGCCATAATTCTTTTAGGCAATGAAGTAACCAATTCTTGGCAATAATCAACAGTAATTGGTGTCAACTTGATTTAAGTGCAGCATTAAGCTCATCTTTGTTAGTGGGTTTTTAGTTGTTTACTAAGACTTTCAACTTCCACCAAACAGTCTCAATGGGGTTGAGGTCAGGATTCTTGGCTGGCCATGAATTGTAGAGATGTTTTTCTGTTGCAAACGAGACTTAACCTTCTTGTCTCGACGTGACGATGCATTGTCGTCCTGGAATGTAGTAAAGCCGTTGCTCTATTCAAATTGATCTTCAATTGTGGGTATTAAGAAGGAGCCGATGATATCCATGTAGACATCAGCATTTACTGTTCTTGACAATGCTCATCTCACCAACCCCGCCCCAACCCATACAACCCCACACTATCAGTGATTGAGGGAATTTGCTTTTCGAAACCAAACTTTGCTCTTTAAATTTTTCATCCATCCTTCGCCATACAAATTGTCCAAAATCATCTCCGCCTCCCACGCAAATACGAGACTCATCCGAAAAGAGTAGCCTACTTTTCCCTCACTCATCCAATGACCACTTTTGCAACTTGTGAGCAGTGGTTTCACTTTGGCTTTCCTGTAGTTGTATTACATTTCGCGTAGATGATTGCGCACTGTTCTGTTGCAGGCATCGACATGTTGCTTTCCAGCCATTTTTCATTTGCTTGGAAGTTTGGTGTTGATTTTGTTTACAAATCATTCGCAAAGATTTCGCTTGGTGGTTTTTCTTGGACGTGCTCTTTGCGGGCAGGTTTCCACATTTCCAGACAACTGATAGGAAACGTATAGGAAAACACATTGGGAACGTAGGACAACATTTAGGAAACTACATATTGGGAACGTAAGACAACGTATAGGAAAACAACTATTTAGGTCGTTACTTATTAACACATAAATTGTGTAGAATAGCTGTAAATACTTAGGTGTTTATACTCGTTGAAATGATGTCGTTTTCCATACAGCCTAGGGTGATCTAAATACTTTTTGCCAGAGGTATATGATTATTGTTTAAGCAAAATATTTTGAACTTTTTAGATTTTAATACTTAAGTTGATAACATCTGTCCTTATAAATGGAGACAGCCCGGAAAAATTCTCAGCCATCAAATGATTTGGAATCTGAGCCGTCTAAACAAATTAGGACTGAAGATTCAAGTTTAACTGTCCTATGGTTAAATTGGTTCAAAGGTAGAAATAAAAATGCTGGCTCTTTTAATTTGCAGGAAATTATTGGAAAAGCTGTAATAAAAGTTTCATCGTCAGGAACGGACTCCCGCCTCGATTCACGTGCCGAAATTTTGACACTTTATCCTTTCCAAAATTCCGGCCATCATCTGGATGAATACATTACATAGCAGAATAAATAATTAAAAATAGTAACTCCTTTTGATTAAAAAATAGAAAAAATAAAATAAATCTTAAAAACAATTGATAATGAAAG
>JAHWFO010015425.1:2420114-2509831 GCA_023313115.1 Rhysida immarginata | reverse complement strand
TGGGAACATGCATTTTTAGTGTTAAAACATGTGAACATGTTATTCTTGTCTATTGTTCAACGTAAATAATTCTTACAGGCCTATCTACGTTGTTATTAGAATTAATCAATAGGTTGAATTGGTCCCCTTCCTCTGAAGGAATGTTTTAAAATCGCATTACAACTGTGATTCCAAATTACATAGATTACTCTTAACAGCAAAAAATCTAATACAAAAAAAAATAACCGGAAATCATTAAAGTTTAAAGGTAAACTCCACGGGAAAAAAAATCGACTTTATTTTTTTTTTTGCATCATAACATTAATCCAGGTTAATAGAGTATTTATCATTCAAAATTTATCATTATTAAGAAAAATGCCTCGGAAAATTGAAAATTTGCGTGGGATCTTCCATTCCTTCTCCACAGAACACGGCGGAACACGGGGGAAATTTCGTCGCCGAGATACTAGTCGCTTAGAACGATTCTACATATCTTAAGATTTTGCTAACCTGTTTTATGTCGGAATACCTTCAATTTGTTCTCTGTTTGAATGTGTAAATAGACAGTAGGATAGAAATTTCACGTTTCATAGATTTCCACAATTGATAGAAATTTTCAGAATCGATTAAAAAACAGTGGATTAGTTTTTGACAGCGAAGGAAGTGGTATCCAACTCCAAACAGCATCGAGTGTTCATTTTGAAGCGTCTTGCTTTGTCTACGCATCCACCGTTTTAAATTCAGTATCAATTCAAACAAGAAATTCGCTGAAACTTGATCACAAATAAGGTGAAACTAGATGCTCTTCCAACTCTAAACGGGCCTGGCGTTCTTCAAGAACAACGAACGCAACAGCACTCGTTGAACATTGAAGGAATGTGTAAGGCACACGCCGCCCTAATGTGCACACGCCGACGCGGCAAGCAGAAGATCCCGTTTCACGGTTTAATGCATAGGGTTGTCATTGAAATTTAATTCTGCTAACGGCCCTTATATATCGCTGTCACTGTTATCAAAATCGCAATCGTCACTACCGGTCTTGTTTCATATTCATAGTCCATTGCGATGCCCAACTGACAACTAACCGACCGATAGCGTCCAATGTGTGACGTCACGAATTCGAAACTCCTTCGCACTTCTCGGCAACTTGTGACGTAACAGTTGCCGAACCATGGCGCCAGTGTCTATCGCAGAGGGAGGGAAAAAATGAAAGTTTTTTTATATATTTTATCAATTTTGAGTACGAATTGAAAACTTTTATACATGCTACATTGTTATTGAGATTTTCATTTTTCATTTTAAACAAAGTTGTTTTGGGTGTGAAGTTTACCTTTAAGTAAGTTAACCAGTAATAATGGATAAGTGTAAATAGAAAATTGAATTAGACTTAAATAAAACTATTTGGTTTTGTGGATTCCTTACGACTTAATTAATTAGAGTCTTTACTAAAACACGCTGCCACTTCATAAAATTTCTGCACTTTAAAAGAAACATAAATGCCTTCATTAAAATCTTTTAAGCACAGTGCTTCTCATTTCAATTATTCACATTGTTTAAATTCACAAGTGAAGTGCAAAAGGAAAAATTAGTTAAATTTATCATCGCTGTATTTAATAAGAAATTTTTATTAATGACTACTCTTAGTGAATAGAAACAAAAAGCAATCCATCGTGTATATAAAAAAAATGGATAATCTTTTCTGGGGGGAGGGGGAAGGAGGGAGAGAGATGATGTTCCACTTTGAATGAAAATTACGAGTGAAGCATAAGAGGCCTATGGGAGCAGAGAATTATTTGCTTAGTGATATTAAGTTTCTGAGTAAAAAGAAGAATCGACAAAAGGGAGGTTTGCCTCCGTAAACCTTCTCTCCACCCACGCCTCAGAGTCACGTGACACCGCAAATAGGCCTTCGCACTTGACTCTCACCAACCTGTGAAAATAATTACCTCGCTCGCATCTTGTGTAAACGAATCCCACCCACCCCTTCACACTCTCATTAATTAACTTGCACAATAATTTCCACTTCGTGATGCCAGAAACCCAAGGTTAAGAAAAAAAGAAAAAGAAAAAGCGAAGCTGTGAACTTTGACCGAAAATGTTTTCAGCCGCGGCTTCATTCGAAAAATAAATTAAAGACTAAAACTTTCGCTACAAACTCGGTTATCGTGTGTGTTTTTTAATTAAAATACGTTGTCGTATTGATTGTAAATGAGTTAGAACTCGTTTGCGCTTACAGTTTATGAGCGAAATTTTTCTAGTCTCTTTTACAATTAACATAAATCGTTTGAGTACTTTTGTTTAGTTACAGTGGTTACAGTTAACAAACCAATTCCCAATCGATTTCTTCTTAACTGAACCAACATGCTGAAAAGAAAAAGGAAATTAAATGAACCTATAAGCTGAATTATATGGATTATATTTTGTTAGTAATTATACAAATTCTTATTTCTAAAAATTTAAACATTGTGGACCTTCTTTAGATTTATGAAACAAAAACACAGCTGATTTTGAAAGCGAAATTGCCTAACTTTAACCATTTTTCATAGACAATTCTTATCTTTCTATACAATGGATTTCAAGCAAAAAAGCATCGCCTTCATCATTGTACTTCACGAAGTGGTTACACCCAAGCAATAGTGTGATGACATTAATTAAGATAATTAAGTGATACTTAAATATTTTTTCCTTGAATTAAGCAATTTCCTGTAAATAATTTATTAAAACATTAATTTTTTTGATAAACGTGACAATTTTTATAAAGTAATTATTTATAAACTCTGTCTCATTTCGAAAATTTAATGCGCCTCTTCTTTTTATGACTATGACGGGTTTTCATTCACTCGTTCATTCACTCACTCGTGTCTAATTCCCGGCAATGATTAAAGCAACGGACTACCTTCTTAATTCAACACAATTAAAGGTGTGATAAGTTTGCTGGACTTTTTTTTTATTCATCCTTATGCAAAATTTCACTGGATCCACCCACGCCCATCGCAATCCAAATGCCGGTAAGTTCTTGGCTCCTTTTATGCAAAGAAGCCATTCTCTGTGTTGGGGTGGTGGTAGTGATGGTGGTGGCGGCGGCCGGGGCTCTTTGGGCTTACGTCTTCCCCAGTCGCCGCATAAAACGCCTGGACAGGCGGATCTAATGAATCTTGGCAGATCCGCACTACGGGTCATAATTCATGGCTCCATGACACTCGGGGAGGACCTTTTTCCAAGAGACCAAGAGCGCAGTGGGGCCGCCAACAACCACTTGTCTTACCTGTCGTCTCCGATTGAAAAGAAAGAACAGGGTGGAGGTTTCGAAGGGAGGGGGGATGGAAATGCATTGCCTAATCTACATTAACAACCCGCGTGCCCGACCCGGGGTTGTTTCATAGACGCCCACAAACGAAGGAAAAAGGTAGGGAAAGAGGGGAGATGGGAGAGGGAAAAAAAAACCTTGGATAAAGCGGCAAAAGAATATGGACATACCTCAAGGTGAAGACGCTGTTGAGATTTGACTGCAACTGAAGACGTTGGCGCCGCCATGAGAGACAATTGAAAACGAATCCCTTTATTATTAAGAAATAAAATTAAATTAAAAAAAAAAGACAACTTAAATTATTATAAGATAATTATAAATTTGATATTTTAATAACCGCAATATTCAATTTGAAAAGAATAGTGAATTATAAAACTTATCATGAAACAGTTTAATGTAATCATCTCTTCGTAATAATAATTATTATTCGAACTATTGACAGTAGCTTGACATAGAAGGTTACTTCAGTTACCAAAATCGGACAATGAAATATAAATTAGATTATTATTCTTTTAAATCTAAAAATACAGTTTATACAATGATCTATATGATTATGATTTAATTGTAGGTTTTGAATAGCAGAAAATAGGAACAGAGCTGATCAATATTTTTCTTTTAATATTATTTCATTTTTATGTGTTTTGAAAATAATTAACAACTGATGAAGGCATCTACGATGGTATGCGGTCTACCGTCACTTTCACATTACAGTATGCGATCTGCTGCCTTGTGTGCGGCTTTGGTCATTTCATAAAGTGTGGTCTATCGTTATTTATAAAAGTACATGTTGACTTTATTGAAAATCATTGATACACATTGCGGATGTCGGTTAAAAATTGGAGAAAGAGTTCTGGAGAGTTTTTATGAGCTACTCTCCAACAAAATTCGTCGAGATGGGACTGTAAAATTAGCCATCTTATTACCACATGTCATTTTTCAATTTTTTTTTTTCAGTGTCAGGCCATTTCCGCTCGAATTTTGCGTGTGACCACCTACCTATGCTGGATCTGTACAGGTTTATTGGTGATTAACAATCGTATATATTCATGTCTATTCAGATCAGCATCTGCCTTTAAATTCATCACTATGTATATGTGAAGGCGGAGCACTATGCACTATGTTGCTGGATAATTGGCAACAGAGTGGCCCGGACACGTTTTTGAACATAAAAATAGCCTAAACCCAATCCCTTTTAAATCCAAAAACCTTAGATTCATATTTCGAGTTCCAATACGCTTATTTGCGCATTACTATTGGTGCGAGCGAGTAGGCATGTGCACAATCGCGAGCGAAGTCATTGCTAGGCCAGATGGTATTATTACAAAGTAGAGCACAGACTTTCGGTAGATCGCATACAATAGTAACACTAGAGAATTTGTCACCATGAAATTTCAAAAAATGTGCCAATTTGAAAATGTTGAAAAAAATTGAACAACTAATATAATCATCTTGACAGAAGCAATGTTTTTACAACAATAATTTAAACCATCTACTTCAAAACACGACTATCTTAAAGAAATTGAACGGAAACAACAAAGACACCCCTGCCCAAAGAGGGAACACCATTTTTGAAGATTTACAATTGAGAACCTTGTTTCCAAAAGTTACCAAATCCAAAAAAGCAAATTTTTCAGTAAACAATAAAAAATCATAATTTTTGGTATTTAACTGAATATTAATCCACGTATGTGCGCGAAATACATAAATTCACCCATTTGGTTGATTTTCGGTGATAATCATGAAAATTCGGCCATGCTTGCTGCCGAAACACGTCATTTCAGCGATATCCTGTGATGTACTATCTTTTAGCACATAATATGTCACACTACATGTGCAACTAGTTTCCAGGAATTGCTGCCACATGTTATCTCAGTTTTATTTTTTGCATTTGGTACCTTTTGGAAACAAGGTTTGGTTTATCTGTTCTCACATCCATCTTTCTTCAAAAAATCTGCAAATTGGCGATTTATGAAAATTAAAGCTCGGAACATCAAGAGGAGGATCATCGTGAGGGAAATATATCATCCTGTAATGACTTTGTTTATTTAAATTTTAATTAACAATAATACAGGGTGTCCATAAAGTCTGGTAACATGGCAGACATCTCAAAGCTGCCAGGTAGGCGAGATCTGATGAGTGCGGTTTATAGGTAATGGGGGGGGGGATTCATTGCCAAACTCAAATTGGACTTTCACCCCCAAATTTATGGTCATCCATTTGCTAACTCGAAAACTATTAAAGATAGAAAAAAAATTCTAATTGCTATCCTGTAGAGCAACACCACATTAGTCTAAAAACAATTTTTAATCACACCCTTCCCCTTGAAAGATTTTGAGAAAATAGGCGAGAAAGAGTCACTCAAGGAAAGAAAATTCCCAACGGTGTGCTTCACTGCAATTCAAATGTGTTAGAAACTTCAGCCAACCTGGCCAGCCCAAGCTGACCTTGAGTGACTCTTTCTCGCCCATTTTCTCAAAATCTTTCAAGGGAAAGGGTGTGATTAAAAATTGTTTTTAGACTAATGTGGTCTTGCACTACAGGGTAGCAATTAGAAATTTTTCTCTATCTTTAATAGTTTTTAAGTTAGCAAATGGATGACCTTAAATTTGGGGGTCAAAGTAAAATTTGAGTGCGGCAATGAATTCCCCATCCCCCTATTTACCTATAAACAATGCTTATCAGATTTCGCCTACCTGGCAGCTTTGAGATATCTGCCATGTTAGCAAAATATTTGGACAATCGGTATAATATTTTATTTAATCAATTGTATAAATTTAGAGGTTTGTAACAGTGAAATATATCTAATTTTAATAATAAAATAACAACCTCATAAAAGATCTACATAAATTTTTAAATTTTCTTCAAATCTAAATACTAGCTACAAACAGAGTCGAGTCACATTATTATTACTACCAGCTAATATCCCGAATAACCACCTTTAGCGGCACGGAGAGCAGCTGAACGGCGTGGGAGTGACTCAGTAAGATTCTGGTAGGTTTCTACTGGTAGCTGTTGCCATGCAGACTGTAAAGCATCCGATAGCTACTGAAGGGTACGCGGTGGTTGTTCCATAGCACGCACATGACGATCGAGGTGAAGGCAACCTTTTTCCAGTCAGAACTGGTCCAGTTTCTGTACTGTTAGGCAAATTGAAGCCGTTTTTGGCGATGAACCTTCGTCAGCATTGGTGCGGTGACCATCCGTCTGCTGCGGAGGACCATACGTAGCAGGGTCCTCTGTACTGTGGTTTTAGAGACACGTCTGGTAGCACCCTCGTTGGTTGGTTTGAGCGGTAAGTTGGTCCACTGTAGCTCTTCGGTTGGCCTTCACACACCTTCGCAGCCGACGTTCACCTCTCTCATCAATGGCACGTGGTGCTCCACTGTTCTCATACCGTTTATTCTGAACGGTCCCATTTTCCCAGTCATGGTACACTTTAACTACACCAGCAACAGAACAGTTCACAAACTGCGCGGTTTCCGAAATACTGGCACTCTTAGCCCGAAAGCCGATTATCATCCCCTTTTCCAGATCTGATATATCACGTTTCTTACCCATTGCAGCAATGAGTGATATGTTTTTAACATAGTGGAAACCTAACTTATATAGTCACCTAACCAATTCCCAACACGTGACATATTTCCTCGGCTGGGCAACCCCGAAGACAAACGTAGGATGTGGTCATAATAATGTGGCTCGACCCTGTATAATTTGCTCAAAACAACAGTTCCTCTTTATTGTGACGATTAAGAATAAAATTGAAAACCAAAGCTTATTTACTCTTTAATTATTTCATCCAATCCAATATCGCTGAAAATATGCTTTAATCCGATTCAGAACTTAACTTTTTAATTCATTTTGCTATCAGCAATTGCTTTTCGATTAACAAACTCAAACGACAGAATGTTATGGCTAAATATATAAGCCATGCAGTATAATGTACTTAAATTGTTAACACGGATTATGAATCAATAAAACTGTCATGTATTCTGTACATTAATTCTCTAAAGCAATTTACGAGTTCTCTAAAATTGAATGCATTATCCAAACAGCCATGTTAACGGCACGTTATAAAGCACATGTTAGTGAAATTGAACGTGAATATATCGATAAATCACTTATCCCTTGCTTGGCAAAAACCCCCTTTCAAAGGCTTCTGGTTGATACTATTCTATCTAATTTTTAAGTCTTTTTTTCCACCTACACCGCACATTACCAACATCTGTTTTCTCTCCGCAGCACGTGTGGGCCCAGAATTTACATATTTCCCTTAGAAGCCCTCGATTCAATTTTTTAATAGAATCTTTTGAAAAATCATTAGATAAAGGAATGAAAACTTGAAACTAACCAGACTGAATAAGAATGTGAATATAAATGAAGAAGATTGAATTGACTTTAAAAATTTGTTGCCCATTTTTTTCACAAAAAGATATTCAGAATTTTCTTTGTTTAAATTTTCCTTATATAAAATCATAATCATTTGAAAATTTGGACAAAATGAATGAGGAGATAATTTATGTTTCTTAAGAAAGCAAATGAAATTAAATAAAATTCGGATTTATATTGCGTTACTTCAACATGGAAATCTTTAATTTCAGTATAATCCCTAATAAATTGAAATCATTGAATATGTGGAAAAATAATTTAAAATTCATCTTCCCCACAGAGATTTTCTTATCCAGAAGTACAATTACAAGCAGTTTTTTCCACAGTATATTTCTGATCAATATTCAAATTTCACCCACTACTTACGTACTTTTTACAATACTTAAAAGAATGGAATCATTAATAAATATCATCTACGAAAGTGACCATATGATGCATTTATTCTTTCTTATGCATAAGCAAACCAAAATGAAGCCGGAGGCGAGCGCGTGGATACAGGTGAGGAGTGCAAAGAGATGAGGAGAATAGTTAAAACCACAAATATTCGTTTAGGAAATAAAAGGCATGCACTGCATCATAACCTATATAACATCGAGAACTGCTTGCAGTGAATTTTATTTGAATTAGAATGGAATTTCCTGCAATGTCGCAAAATTTCTATTGAAAAATGGGCAGTAAGAAAATGCTATATCTCTGCTAAACGGTAGCATTTGATTTAACTTTTGCGTACATATTCCGAGTGCATCCTGCATTTTGTATTAATTTGTTTAGAGATCAATATCATATATCCTGAAGTTGAATGGTTATAATGCCAGCGTAGAATAATGTGTGATATTATTTAACCAATTGTTAAGACTCGGGAACAATGGCAACTCCAGATCCAATGCGAAACAATAGCAACCCAAATTAGTTTGAAACACGATCTACAGATATACACCGTGGTTTGAAATGTTTGTTAATCAATGTCGAGACTCGCAACAATATTTTGTTATAAAAGGAAATTCAAAAGTTTCGTCCACTTCAGGGTCAGGTCTCTGGTCAATTTCCAGGCATTCTAACGCATACTGAGAATTGAATATTCATTAAACAAGTAAATAATTCCCGAACCATTCGGGTTATGTCCACAAATTTGATTGATGAGAGTGCCGAGATAGAAGACAGTTTAATATTCCTGCGAATGAAATGCGAATTGAACATGAACCGACTATTAGTATTGATTAAATAGAACAATATATTGATCATTAATGTTGATTCATATCAGGTTGGTTTAAATCACACTGAAGTCCAAATCATAGGATTCAATCTGAAAAGATAATGATAGACAACGCACCTAAACTGTGATATCATGGAAATTCTCTGACTTGTCTCAGTTATGATCTGAGATCTCGTGAGTCATGAATGGGTAGGCTGTTCATGACAAGTGAAGAACATTATCGGAATCTGAACGAGGCATAAACAATTGGATTAATCATTCTCGAAAATGTGCGAAAATTCATATTCCTCTATTTACAGTTACTAACATGTGTATCCAGAATATGTCATGAAAGGCATTTCCATCCACCGTGGATAGCACACAGCATTGAGGTGCTTGTTGATCGTGACTAACGGCATTTGGCTAGAATCGTCCAGCATAATAGACAAAGACACTCGTGAAAATAAACTCTACACTCCATACAGGGGGATGAATCAGAAGCATATCACGCAATATAGAGCAACTTTTAGCTTCTATAGGATATGAGACCAGAAGACTACAGAGCACCCTTGTTAACACAACGACTCAGGATGCAGAGATTCATCTTGGTTGTGATGTTGCTTATTGGATCTTGGAAAACTACCAACATGTAGCGTCATGGATGAGTCACGGTTGCATGTTTCTGGATGCAGGGTTCCAGTGAACACAGGCTCTTGAAACGATAGGTTAGTGGTTCTATAAACAACTTATCGGTGATCGCTGCACGCCATCCTTCATAGAATTTCATGGATCTTCACAACGATGGGATATTCCTGTAGGATAATGCACTATCGGCCTGAGTTGCCCAGAACTAGTTTGAGGAGCATTCTCAGGACTTCCGATGAATGAAGTAGCTACCTTGACTGTTACCACATTAGCCATTTATCTACACGCATCAACGACCATTGTACGTAAAAATATCTCGGTAAATATACAGTAACTAAACCATCGGTCATAAACATTATGGCTTTTTCTGTGCGCACGCATCAGTTTGTTTCCATATAAAAATAAATGAACAGCTTTGTAGACAGCACCACCTAAGCATATGTAAAGGGTGTTGCAGATAACTACAGGGCAGTATAACGGGAAGCCTACCCGCTCGATTGCAGGGGCCGGCTCGGTCGATTGGCAGAATGGAGAGGGATGAAGGTGGCCTGCAGCAGCCAGCAGTTTCCACAGTCGGGGAGGGGGGGTGAACGTCAAAACTGTCATGTTTTTGATAAAATTACCCAATTATCATTTGATGTCGAGCCGGCCCCTGCAATCGAGCGGATAGGCTTCCCGTTATACTGCCCTGTAGTTATCTGCAACACTCTATACTTACCAGAAACTTTAATTTGCCCTATAAGCATATTTTATGAACTTCTGAAACGGGATGGCTATATTACTTATATTTCATTCAGATGCAAGGAATACATTGTAGTTTGATGCATTGTCAGAGCGAATACTCATTTATTCGCCTTTATCAGCAGCCGTAAATTCCAGATATTTCCGGATGGTTTGCAATTCTTCATTGATTAAGAAACTTGAATGTTTCACATATTCCCTTGATATTTCTAAATTGGGGCTGCTTGAGATGAAGAAATAGAAAGGCATTTAATCTGGTTCTTCATTCCAAAATCAGAGTACCCGTACATAAACTGAAGCGTCAGCACTCTCTAACTCACATAGAATATAAAAAACACTCATAAAGGAACAGCTGCATGTGCAATATTTGTGAACTTTTCATATTTTGAAGAAATTTTTAATACCTATTTTGAAAATTTGAGTTAAGTGTTTCGCATATATTTGCATTTAAGATTTTTAAAAAGGAGTGAATTTTGTATATCGTATTTATATAGGTTTCCTTAATCATCCAACACTTTCTGTGGGGGGAATAAAGTTTCATATCTCGACCACACTTTGTTATAATCAGGTTGCATTTTAATGATACTAGCTTTTCTTTTTTGCTTCCCGTTTTTTGTAACTTTTGCTCCACATTTACAAAGTGTGGGCGAGATGTCTTCTAATTTTATCAAGAGTGAGAATTCAAAGCACCTGAATAAACACACTCAATTCTGCATGCATATACACAGTGGGAAAACGGTTGCCATTACCACCATGGAAAGAGGGATGGGAAATAACGGGGAAGGAAGAAAAACACGAAGCGATTCATTTAGCAGAGCTATTTTTCTCTTAAATATCTGTCGATGGATTAGTCTCCCTTTCCTTTCTTTCGTTCTTTGGAAATAAACGACGCGTGGCTGTGGGTGGTTGATCTCGACGACCCAAGTAAATTCTTATCCAGCGTTTCGTGTCCTCATTTACATGGTTTCACTATCTTCCAAATGTAAATATTTCTCTTTTTGCTTAAGAAGAGCTTTTCAACCAAGGGGAGTAACCCCTACCCTTGTGAAATCCGGTCTTAAAACTCACTTGAAGCCTTGCTTCAGGATTGGTTCGTGGAATATCAATTTGGTACCCGCAAAAAAATGAAAAGAAAACAATAATCTGTGGTTAATGAATTATGGTACACGTGTTTTATAATTTTGCTTGTAATGTGTAAAAAACCTGTAAGAATCATTATTAATGGAAAGTTTCAATGTATTACTGTAAATTCGCTGAAGCTTACTTAATAAGAATTGAACACATACAAATTGCCTATTTATTTGCATGCTTAAGAAATAGCTTAGCTTTGTTATTCATAGTTATTCATTATCTTTTAACTCTTTTGCAGTTATCTAAATATTGTTAGGAATAACCACTCTCAGGGCATTAACACTAATGCTTCAACATCACCCCTAAACATCTAAAATGATTGGTTAGATATGAAAATTTTCCATTAGTACAATGCTATCAATGAAATTATTGAAATAGAATATCTACAATATGTATGGCTAAAACGAAATTTAACTGTCTTTGACTATTCATTTGCTATTCATACATTTCATATTAAAAATGCTACGTTAAAAATTACAAAATTACTTGGGAAAAGTAGCTATTCCATTCAAATTCATTCACGACTTTTGGGGCTGAAACACTAAGTATAGCAAAAAATTTTCACTTCATTAGAATCGAGGAAATAAATACATGGGTAAGGTTTTTTATTCGTTTTTTTAAACTATACTCTCACTGATTAAGAAGCAGCAATAAAGTGTGAAACATATTCCAGAGTACTTTATTGCAAGATGTCATGGTAGAAATTTCAAAAAGTACAGAAAGGCGATTCTTGGAACGTATATTTTTTTTTGAATTTTTTTTTACAATTTAACAGAGTATTCACTAAATTTTACGGGTTTCTGTATATTGGTTATCTCTGCAGATGGCAGAATAGGGATTCTTTAATTTGGATCAACCTGTACTTAATGTCGCTGGAAATGTATATTTTCTATTCTGAAAAGTTATTATTAGAGAAAACGGAAAGAAATATTTCGCGACCTGGATCGAACTAGGGACCACGCGTTAAACCCTCATTGCCTCTACCAACTGAGCTATCGCGGACACAATAAAGCAAGACTCTCTCTAAAAGTCCAAAAGACTACAAGGTAGTCAAAGATGGAATCCCAATGATAGGGCAGTCATCTGGCTCCCATATCAGTAATTCCTCTTTTCTAAACCATTAGAAAGCTGATGAAAACTCATACGAAAGTAATAAATTTAAAATGGAGTTAATGCTCCAAACGTGAAGGTAAATTTAAACTCAATTTTAAATTTATTACTCTAGTATGAGTGTGCATCAGCTTTCTCGCGATCTGAAAAGGAGGAATTCCCGATCTACGAGCTGTGTGCGTGCCCTATCATTAGGCATTCGTCTTGACTACTTTGTAGTTTTTTGGACTCTTGGAGAGAGTCTTGCTTTACTGTGTCTGCGGTGACTCAGTTGGTAGAAGCGACGAACGTGACACTCGTGGTCCCTTGTTCGATCCAAGTCTCGGAATTTTTCCTTCCATTTTTTTCTAATAATATCTCTAAACTTATATTTAAATTTATGAAGCAATCAAATTTATTGTGGGAAGCAAGAATTAATCTGAAGCTGTTGATAATTTATAAATCACATATAAACTTTTAAACAGTAAATTGTCACCAACCTGCAAATTTAAGTTCTCTAATTGTATGCAACATAAGCTTGTAGTATTCAAATACGTTACTCAGAAAAGTATTCAAGATTTATTGAATTTAGCTTGGGAAAATGAAACATGTTGACTTAGCAGAATCTATTTTATCAGAAAGTGAAATAAAAAATATATTATAATGATCTAGCTATAAACCTGATTTCAAATTACTTTTACTTCTTAGATTAAAAATAAAACAAAATTAGTTTTACATTTCTTAGTGCAATTTAATGCGAGAAAACGATCTGACTGGAGCTATTACATGAACATATACGAACAAAGTAGATTATTATAAATTTCATGAATGCAACATCCTCGGAAAATGTTTTATGAAAAATCGTTAGATGTTTAGAATAATTTATTCGAAGTTTAATGCTTTGTTTTGAAATTCTGATTGCATAATAAATTGATTTCTAATTGCAGTATGTTCACGAACCAACAATTTTTCAGCATTTAAAGTGCTTCTTTTAAGAGCAGTATTTATTGACTGAATAATGAATGGGATTTTCATTCATTTTCGTAAATTCTAAATTAATTTTCCATTCCCAGGCGGTTAAGGGTCTATCGTATGCGATGGGAATTTTATTATGACCTTAATTTTCGATCAGACAAAAGCCACATACATGAACCAGTGATCGAGGAAGAAATTTATTTTCATTTATCGTTCACTTCATATAATCACGGGCAATAAATAACGGCGGGAATAAAAAGGGTTTTGGAACCAAAAAAAAAGAAAGGTTCCTGCTATTAAGTTATTTTGGTCTTCTCCCTCCGCAAGGATATCATCCATTAGGCGGCCAAACAGCACGACCTCTGCGGCCGAAACCGCTTTAAAAACAGCGGGGGCAATTAATTTAAAGGGCCGCGAAAGTGAAACTCACACTTTTATCTTGTGACAGATAATAAGATATTCTAGAAAATGTCGACCAATTAACCAAGTTCGACGTTCCCATTATTAACCGTCCCCTGTGTTGCTGTTATTAAAAGCTGAATAATTATCTAATATCCTTTGAAACAAATTGATAAATTAGTCAGAGATTACAATCTTCGCAATCAGAGAGTATCAAAGTTCCATTTATCACTAAAAGCCCCATTAGTTTGCCACTTGAAGGTGGTCGCTGGTTAAAGAGATGACACTTTTTCTGCCTCTGAATTAGATATATGTATGTGGCTTAAAGCCTGAAACTTCTTGAACGGCGTTTTCCTTATTAAGTCGTAATGATGTTAGTCATTGGCCGAAATATAACGTTGGATTCAGATTGAAAACCTAAAACGGATCTGCAGGGGAAACGGAAAATATTAAGAAGACCTTCATAGGGAAGTGAAAAACCATCTATGTTAAGTAGTAGACATAAATATGTCACCTTTAATATTATGCAACTCCCAAAGGAAGAGAAGTTTGCTTTCAACTGCACTATTCTGAAAACTTTACGACACTTTAATACGATAATCATCGGACGTTAATCGTTGCTAATCCGGTCGCGCAAATGAAAAAAAAAAAATAATCGAAGACCAGTTGTTGAGCGAATGCTGACGTTTGCCTTTTATTCGATTCGTCTCCGAACCTTTCCCCTTTTTTCCTTTCTTCCCGTAAATCACTTGAGATTCCCAGGCGATTAGCAGCCAATCAGTTCTCGAGTCATTTTAATCGTATCTGCATTGTAATTTATGTTCAATTGACGCGCTTTTCCCGAAGACTCCGAGTTCCATTCTTTCCCCCGAGGACCAACCGTGATGCGGACAAAAACAAATCATCCATCCCGAGCACATTGTTTCGCCTCCCTATCTCGATGAATCGGATGAGCTCTGTGATAAATTCAAAACAAATTACCCCGTTTCGAAATCACCCGAAGGCCTCCGGAAAATAAAACTCAACCGAGCTTGAAGCTCTCCGTCGTTATTGTTATTGTTCGCATTTTAATTCATCAAAGAGTAAAAAGGCCGTTAACGCGAGATAATATTAAAGTAATTAAATAGAACGATAATAAAAATTTAAAGCATCTGCAAGACATATTCACAAGCAAAACGAGGCATCTTCCATAAGGACGTGTGGGTATGCTAAAGATGTAAGAGTGCGGTGTAAAATTTTAATTTTTAATTTTTTTTTCAATTATTTAACGTGGTTTTTCTAAATTACTAGGAAAGATCCGTTAAATATGTCAAGACAAATATCCTAGTAATCTAGTGCAAATAATCTTTCAACATGTTTCTGCTTTTGTGATTTTCAAGACAATAACAGTAAATGAATGCTGATCCTCTTGACTGCAACGAGAGAAGCAAGCTATAATGTAATTTGCTTGTTTGCTATATCCATACAGAATAAGCGAGAATTGGCTCAGGCAAAGAATTTTCAATTTAGCTTCATTCATTGAAAATGAAATTATTGCGGTACATTCTAAATATGAGGGTCAATTATATAAGAATTGGACAACAATAGGTCTATTTTGAACAAAATCATGAGTATGTATTTGCAATTTAGGCAGGCAGTACTTTTTTCTTTAAAATACCTTGAGGGCTAACATCGAAACTTTTGGCACTTTTATCTTTTAGTCCAGTTTATATTCTTACTTTTAGTCCGCTTTATATACACTATAATAATAAATACAAATTCGCGTTCATCATATAAAAATATTATTGCCACTAAGTTAAAGAATTCAAATCGTAAAAAAGCTTTTTTCATGTTTTTTATACCGTTAGCTTAAAGTCTTAGAATCATTCTGATTTTTAAAAACACCTAAGGAGCAATGTTCCCATCCTCTTTAGAATATAAAGTGACAGGCAATTCAAGTTAGCGCGATTTATTATTTGATTTTTATCAATAATAAGTTTGTTATGATTATGATTCAAAATAAGCATGCTGATTAACATAAAATTGCCCTTTTAATCATCTCAGAAACATTTCTTGTTTAATCAACATCATCAGTTATTCGACTAGTAGCTCGCCCCCTGACGTTCACGAAATATGTCAGGTTCTGTATGTGACCTGTGATCCAGAAACAAGCAAACAGAGAGGTCAGCATTTCTAATAGAAATTTGTTGGCCTCTAATGGAATGGCCATAATTTTGGACTGTAATGTGATGGCCGTACAATGTGATGCGTTCGAGTGGGTATACTATTTCTGTAAAAGTTCGAATCTACCATTTCAACGCAAAAATTATACGCATTTGATATTTCCCTATATATTTTGGAAGCATATTTTAAATAATGCTATTTTAATATTTACCTTCTGTTTATGTCTCTGGAAACAATTGCAAATTTCTTACAGTTGACATTTGTAACTATTTTGTGTAATAACTAGTAATTTGTAAAATAAACATTTAATCAGTGAATACACGGAAAAATCAATGGATGGACAGTACAGAAATTATATCAATTTTTCAAAATTTTTTAAAGAATTTACATTAAAATTATTTACTGTTTTTTTTTTAAAGTTGCAGTGTGCATTACAATGTATAAAAGAGCAGGAAAATCTCTTACATAATGTTCACACAAGAAGAACAGATTTTGAATTTGTTCAAGGTAAACGCAATTTGTTTATTATGCAAAAATACAAGGAACAGTCAAAAAGCTCCCGTAATTACAGTAGTGCACTCTAATGATACTGCCATTGTTCCATTGATCCTGCCATTGTTGAAAGCACTGGCGGAGAGATTATTTTTTTGTGTCTACTGGAGTTTGGTCGTCGCATTTGGTCGTCGTCGTCCATAATTGCGAAACGCGTTCCCTTAAGGCTCGGAGTAATAGTCGTTCCCGAAAATGAAGTCGGAGTTTTCGAAACATATACCTGGGTATTTCGTACCTCTTTCTTGTGAACTTGAGATTTTTATACCTTTCATTTCATGTCAACTATCTTTCGATGGGCGAAAACATGCCATCACCTTGAAGTGCGTCAAAACAACGGCTCTGTAGCCATTAAAACCAGGAATGAGTAACAATTTAGAAGTTGATAAACGGTTAACAAGCCTTAATATGAATAGACGCATAATGAACAGTCGAGTCACATTAATGTGACCACATGTAAATATCCAGAATAACCACCATGTGCAGCTCGGACAGTGACTAGATGAAGTAGGAGAGACATAATGAGGTGATGGAAAGTATTCACAGGGATAATGAGCCATGCTAACTGCAGTTCACTTGACACCTGTTGGAGGTTGGAGTATCCATGGAGAGAATAACCTGATCGAGGTGCTCCCATAGATGCTCGATTGAGTTTAAGTCCGGGGTATTTGGAGGCCAGGTAATTAGAGTAATGCCTTTTTCGTGCTCTTCTAACCACTCATGTACAATTCCAGTTGTATGAGATGTCGCATTGTCATGCTGGATGATGCCATTATCTCCGGGAAAAACAATGTCCACATGGTCAGCAAGGATATAATCACGAAAATATTCCCCAGACCATAAGGTTGTCTCCACCAGCTTGTTGCCATCCATAAATGGTTGAAGGGCGTTTGTTTTCTGACGTTTCTCGCCGTATGCGCCAACATCCATCTCTTCGATGGACTAAGAAACGTAATTCATTTGAACAAGTAACCTTTTACCAATCAGTGGATATCCAGTATCGGTACTGCCGTACATATTCCAGCCTTTTCCATCGATACACATCGTTAGCATAGGTGCTGTCACCATCCGTCTGCTGCGCAGCAAGATTCTCTGAGCTGTCGTTCTGGACACACTTGCGGTAGCCCCTTGGTTCACATTTGGACTGTAAGTTGCTCCCCTCTTTCATCTATGGCTCGTAGAGCACCACAATTTCCATTTCTATAGTACCAATTTGCCATGCGCAGTACACTTCTACCACAGCAGCACGCGAACAGTTCACAAACTCCGTACTTTCTGAAATGCTGCCACTCTTTGCCCGAAAGTTCGGCATTGCAATAATTGAAATGTTTTTCGAATGCCTACAAACATACTGTAGTTAAAATTAATTAATTACTTGCTAGAGTTTAGTTTTGTTTTGCTTTTTTGTTTTCTTTCTTTTTTTTTTTTTTTTTTTGTAAAAGATGAGCGCGCCATTTTTGAAATCTTTGTATAGCCTTCAGTTCATTATGTTTTGTGAAATGTTCCGAAAGAAATTTTCTAAATTAAAATGTTTAAATATAATTCTGTTGAAATACTAATGAACTAATAAGGCTAATAATTATTAAATGATACTGAAAACAATGTGAGCGTTATTTATAGAAAAGGTTCCTGTTGAATGTCGCCATTAAAATTTTAGTGGTAGTATATATGGTAATAAAAATTAATCTTGATAATTGATTGTAAACCTTAAAATTTAGCTTAAGCATAAACAAGTGCTTTTAATAACACTCTATATTAAAAATCTAATTTTTAGAGATATCAGGTTTCTTTTGTGATTTCAAGTTAAAACTAAACGAACATTCTCGAAAAGGAAAATATTGAATAAAATTATTAACGAGAAAGTTTCAAATGTATCTTTCTAAAATTGTTTTGCTTACTGTAATTTTCAGCTTGCAGATTTTGAGGATTTTTTACGCATTTTGAATATAATGAAAGTCAAACTTAGCTAAAAATCATTTGATTGGCTTCTTAGTTTTAAGCGCATCACTTCTAATTAACATCAATATTTTTATTAATTTCTGCTTTTTAATACAATTTGATTCGTTTTAAAAATTTTATAAATTCATTAGAATGTACAAGAAGTTTTAATTTTATTCAAAACAACTACAGAAAACTTATTTCCGATTTAAATGTATCTAGGGGGTTCACCTGTCTAATATTATGACGCGATAATTGCAATCAGTTAATAACATGGAAAATATTTGTCCAACAATGGCTTATTGTGGGAATTTTCATAGTAAAAACCATTTGATCAGTTGAAGCATTTTGCATGCCGAATTCTCATTATCATTTGCGTTGGAAGCCAATCATTCGACTGGCAGCAGCACATCAACGGCCAATTGCCGATCCGACTAACCGGTGGTTAACCAAATATCGAACGCTTTCGGCGTCAAGGCAATTATCAAGGGAAACATTATCTTGAACTTTTGCAGAAATATATATTATCTAGAACATATATTATTTACAAAACACATTACTGCCAGTTTGCATTCACCGCAGCAACCCAAGATACATTAAACTTTCAACGATATTGATTGATGGGCTAGATACAATTAAAGTATGCTTTACTCGACATTATTTCCAGCAAACTTTTACTTCACTTTAATTGGAAAAGCGTGGATCAAATAGCTGAACACATCGAATTTACTAAAAGAATTAATTTGTAGTTCTATTGATGAATATTGGATTGTAATTCCCTCACGCATGAAGATACATTCAAAAGTCGTTTTATGTGTTCGTCAAATCAAAAACTGTCTTTAATTCTGCTTGTGTTGGCAAAAAAAAATGTTTTCTCTTTTCTTTTTTTTTAAGTTTAGTAGTTTTAAGTTAACGTTTCGTCATCGTGGCGAATTTCCCATGGGTGGACAAAAACGACGAGCTAGCGTAAAAAATTTTAACTTTGCAATTTTTTTTTTATAGGCGCACCTTGACAAATTCGTAATAAGCAACTTAAGAAGGAAGAAGAGAAAGGATAAAAATGGTACTGCTTGTTTCTAGATCAAAACGAATCCAGGGAGGTAGGATCGAATTTGGCGCAGGGGAAACGCTCAAATAGAAATACCCCATTTAGAAATAGTCTAGACTCTTAAAAAAAATTAAAATTGCATATAAACCAAGAGTTTCATATTTATAAAAATTCTTTTAGCTTTTAACATACACGAAGTAATTTACGATTATCTCTGTTATAAAAAGGGGCTTGTCAAATTTAACCTTTCAATGTAATGAAAGAGTTTAATGGATCACCATTTGTTTGAGAAAAAGTAAAATTTTCTCGAACTTAATAGTTCACATAAATCTCCCTATTTCTTATTTGCTGTTTTTCATTTGTTTTTTATACCGCTCGACATTTCATTTGTTCATTTTCTTAAGAAATTCGTCTTAAATATAAATGAAAAAGAAGAACAACTTTTGAATTTTTAATTTGATTTATAGAGCATTTCATTAAACAAAGCGATATGTCTACTTTTACGGAATCAAGAGCGCAATTTCAAAATGAAACTTTAAGGTAACAGCCAATAAAAGAAAAAACGATTTAGGCGGAATTGCGTGGGATCTTTGCGGGGAAGAAACAAGCACCAACCACATACAATAGAGTGTCAAAAGGCCAACAAACGTAGATTAAAAAACTCAGGCAAATTAGGGTTTAAATTATACCTTAGGTTCGAAAAATGGGCTATTCAACTTTTCACGAAAACAAATTGGTAATTCACCGAGCGAAGTAATGAAACGAGAGTTTTTCTCGTTTTCGGTGGAGTAATTCAGAAAAAAAAGAATACAGTATGAGTTTTCGACCTATTTCGTTGGTAAATTTTCATACAAATTGCTCGTTCAGCAGGGAATGACGTAAAATTTGACTCGGATTCAGACATCCCCGTTAACTTTTTGAAGTCAACAGTTCCGATAAGCTAAAACATTTCTCAGATTAAGCTCAAACATGTTTTCCCATATTTGAAGTTCCTGTTCATTCACTGCTTTACTGTTTGCACATAAATTTTGTTTTGCTCTGAAGTGTTCCGTTAGGTCTTCTTTCTATACTTCTTATTATATATGGAATTTTATAGCCTAATCTATATATGTTAAGATACACCTTTTATATTCCAGAAGTAAATGTAATTTATTGTGTCAAGATATTTTATACTGTATGAAATCGTAAGACCAACATCATAAAATTATTTTGCATTTAGTATTGTGTATTTTTACGTAATAAACAATTATGTTTAAAACAATTTTAAACGAATAGACCACAATTTTTTTAAAATTATTTCAAATGCTCTCGACAATGATTAAAACATTTTCTTTCAAAAATTATAAATCAATTGACATAATCGTCTACAATTGTTTTCGCAATATATTATTTAGGTGATGTCCGTTGCTTACGTAATACTTAATCTAAACTTAATACCACACTTAATCAGTCAATTGTTTACTTCTGGATAGAAAGATCGAAGCTTAAAGCGGTGTATGAAAATGCATTCTTCAGTAGATATGTAGAATAGAATAAATACGTTTGTATCTCCTCCCTCATACATTCATATTTTCATTGTGATCAAATGTCCAATCCGAAAACTTATTGCCTTGAAAATAACAATGACGACCAGCAAAAAAGTCCGACGACCACAATCTCGTTACATTTTTTCTTTCCATCTGGAGGATCCCAATAGTTATCGTTAATATTCGTTAACAGAGCAAAATTTATCGCCTTCAAGTTTTGCTGTGATCCACACATTCATAATTAATTTTTTCAGGGGGGGGGGTCTCGTTTACTTTAAATAGATCTAGAACCAAGTTTGGCTCAAGAACGGGGAGAAGTAATTCTGTGGCCTTATAAACACCTTGAACTCGTTAGAATATTACCTTGCTTAAATTTAGTTGATTCTACGCGTTTAGAGCTAAGGAGTGATTCGATTTATCACGCAACCAAGCATTCTGTGCGTTAGAAGAGTACATTTGTTTGCCGTTAAGAATTTAAGAAGGTTAAGAGCTTCGCACCTGCCTTAAAAATTGAGAGTGGATATTTTCAATATCTACTGTAAAGAAATACAGTATATCATGAGTATTTGTTTTCTGTATTGCTGTTTTCCTATTAATCGTATAATATTAAATACAGAGTGACCCAAAAATGGGAATTTTTGAAATGCATAGTGGCAGTCTCGAGCAGGTGGCAGCACTGTTGGACAGTAACCTTGGGCAAGTAAACACTTTGCCATTTTAGTAACCATGGGTCAGTGGAACGGGCAACAGCGTGCGTTAGCCATAAAAAGTTTTTAACCGTGTGATCTCAAGATTCGGTAACGTTCCCTGGCCCCCTAGATCGCCAGATTTGTCCGTTTGTGATTTTTTTCTTATGGGGTTATCTCAAGAGTAATGTGTACACGCTTCGACCAAAAACTCTGGATGAGTTAAAACAAAGAAATCAGGATGAAATTCACAGTATCCCAGCTGAGATGTTGCAAGGGTCAGTGAGGAATCTCAACAACAGATTTCAAGAATGCATTCGTACAGGAGGACGCCATAAAAAATGATAAATTCCATTAATGTTTCGTAAATGGCAAGTATACAGGTTTCAATTACTATGAATAAAATGTTTTTCTTCCATCACTCTTGGTTTTATTGGATTGTTAAAAAGTTCCCGTTTTTTTGGGTCACCCTATATAAAGGGTGTATCAGGTTCGATGGTCATAAAGTACCTAGCGTGATTCTTTGCATAATTACAAACTTAAAGTTCCTTATCGAAAATGACGAAAACTCAAAATTTAAATTGCGTCGTTACGTCATTTATGAACTTTCTGCACCAGCAGTTCATTAAATTCAAAGAGGCGATTACAATTAAATCGGCGGCAATTGTTGAGATTAAACGACGTTTTCGACAGGTTTTCAGTAACTTCGCGTGATGTTTAGACCCTTAACATTTGAGTTTTGAACATTTTGCATAAGGAACTTTAAGTTTGTAATCATGCAAAGGATCACGCTAGGTACTTTATGACCATCGAACCTGATACACCCTGTATAATGAATGCCGGATTGTGTGATTAAATGAACAGCCTGTAGCCTAATATATAAAGTTCTTGTTTGCAATACAGCGAATTTCTGCCGTAATTACTGTAATGAATAACAATTTCTCTGACTTCATTAAAATATTTTAAATTTTAAATTTATCCCTACGACATGGACTCCACAGAAGGATTCCGTTGCAATGTATCACTGGATATAGAAAAAAAAAAGATCCCGCAATGAATGGAAGAGGGATGCGACTGTGGAGCACACGTGTTAGCTCGTCTCAAGCACTTTCCAGGAATTCATACATTTGATCGCTAAGAAAATAGAAAAAAAATTCTATCTGTTACTCAGCAAACCACCCTGCTTATCTTTGGCAGAACGTGCTGTGACATTATTATCTGCAAAAACGAACAACATTGTACCATTGTCAGAGTTGGTTCGTCCATATTATCTCCAAATATACTTTTTGTGATTTGGCATCTTCCACGAATTATTAGCAGATCTTTTTGTGCCAAATGATGAGTCTTGTCAAAACAGCTTGGGTTTAGACAAGGCAGGCTCTTTTACTAAAGATTTGCAATTTTTTGCCAGTTTAAGAAAATTTGAAGCTATTATCTGTAACATCATCGACATAACTTTACTCTTTTTCTGTAATAGAATTTCTTGAAAATAACTCGTATTTATCCCTACTTTTATGCGAGGAAAAAAAAATTAGCTTGTAACATTTCAATGTATTTTGCCTTTTCCTAATAATTTTAACTGATGATTAATACTTTCGCAAGTTTTAAAAATGTTTTAACAATCCAATGTAAAGTCTCTTCCTTGTATAAAAAAAGTATTATGTTGTTTCTTCCTTTTAATCAAGAGCTCAAGTTTCTAATATTAGAAATTGAACTTGAAGTTTCTTAAAATCTAATCTTTATACCGAATTAGTTTTTACGTTAGATTATAACAGTTTATGCTTGATATACTCCTGTTATTAATAATTAACTAATTTAATGAGAAGCGAATGAAACCAAATCCTCCGAGTTGCAGCCTATATGTATATAATTGAAGACAGTCTGGGTGCCTCTGTTCGCTGCTGATCCTAATAAGCCAGGAAATAATGAACAGAAGTATATAAAACAGAATTGGTATCAGCCTACCAAAGCCTCAAGATTTATTATGGATGGCAAGCAAAGTGTTCTTCCTTTCTGAAGAGGTTTGGAGAAAGCGAGTGCGAAATGAACATGGCCATCCTTCGCTAATTGAATTAGAAAACGCGTGAATTCCAGCGACCCAAGTCATTTCCTCTCGCCAGCAACTCAGTCGGCGAAGTTCTTTTGTTCTCCGCACAAAAGGCGACAAATGGGTGATCGTGCACAAGACAGGAAATTAAGGATTTCGCTCGTGCGATCATTCGAGGGAGACTTACTAGAAGGAGCAAAGAACACTACGATTAATAAAAAATATGACAAGTAAGAAACGCTATGAGAGAAAAACAACAATATTCTAGGAAAAATTTCTTGTAGTGTGAAGATCTACGAAAACATTTCACAGGAAGATATAAATTCCCCAGTGCAATTTCTTTAAAAATATTTAGCAGACAAATTTTTGACATTTGAAAATAAATTTCATCCGTGTTATGAGTTTAAAATGATTCCGTTAATAGTGTTTTAAATAATTACGCCCGAACGGCAGTTGAATGACCTTCCACAAATTAGATCATGAATAAAAAGACAAGAAAAAAGAAAGGCTCTCGCGCCATCTGCGTAGAACATCCGATAAACGGCTCGTAATTTAATTATCAAAAATAATAAAAAGATCTTCAAAGTGAAGGAAAAGAAAAAAAAATTGCCAAGGCTTTTTTCTCCCTTTTCCAAAGCTCCCATTTTCATTTAGCTCGTGCTTGATTCAATCGATGGCGAAAACTATACGAAAGAAAATATGCTTAAAACTTGCATCCTTGTTTTTTAAATTTCCTTTTTTTATCTAGATTAAAAATACTTAAAATATTTTATTGCTTGCTAACAGATTTCTAAATACAAATATCGGTTTAAAATTGCAACAAATATTTATATAAGCATCAACATAAACTCGAAGAGCAACAAGCTATGAAGAAAGACACTGTTTTAAAACCGATAAAATCTTATGCGGATTTAAAAAGTAAGTGAAACTGTATAACACTTTCTGATTATCTAAGGGAGGAAAAATAAAAAAGACAAGCAATAAAAACGTCCATTTAAAGGCGAAGTCGCTCGTCTTGACGTTACCGCCTGACACCCAGCGCTCCAGCGTGACAGAACACCAAGACTGAATATCGAGCAATTGGCTTGGTTTCCTTACAAGTTGTGAAGGCTATTTTTCCCACTTGAAATCAAATCTTGAGCAGATGTTGACGTTGACGAGCCCTGCTCCGACACGAACACCGAACGAAGACAGATGTCCTCCTCTCACTTTACACCAAAACAAAACCGATCGCACCGTCTCAGCGCTAACCTCGACCGACCGACAAACCTTCTCAATGAACTCGTCCATTCCAACAAATCCACTTGTGTATTCTCACTTTAATTATCCAGCAATATCCTTAAAGTTCTTTACAAGGTAATCTGAGAAGCAAACACTGAGATGTTATAAAAAACGATTCGGCTTCATGTTTTTTAATTCTTTGTATACTAATATCATAGGTCAATTATGCTTTTCAAATTTAAAATTTTATGACCATCCGCTTTAATATATCATTTCATAATAGGCGACATTTACTTTATTAATAAAATCATCTGAATTCGGTAATTACTCGTATTTAAAATTCTGAAAAATATAATCGCAAATACCGTTTTGGGAGAATTTGTCTCATTGTTCACAAAAATTAGGGGATATTTCAAAATGAATATGAAGCAATAAAAAGCAGCAGTTGATTTTTATTTGTTAAACAAGAACATCAGAAAAGCAAATGAAAGTCAAATAAAGTTGCTCGATTATGCAAGTGAGATACAAACTGTGGTTTGGTTTGTTTGGTATTAACGTCCTTTTCAACTGCTATGGTCATTTCAGGACGGCGTTATAGGGGCCGCAAATTTTACCTCGCAATGGTTCTTTAACGTGCAACGACTACACGGGACCAACGGCTTTACTTCCCTTCTGAAGGAAGTGCATGATCTCAGGATTTTTCCCCTGAAAAAATCCTCATCGTCCTCGGCCGGGGTCGAACCCGCGTCCTCGGGCATGAGAGGCGATGTACAAACTGTGATTGATTAGCAAGTAGGGATGAACTGAACGAGAGTGCCACACATTGACTGTTTAGTAGGGTATATGGTCACCTGCCAAAACACACTGATAGCGATGAGGCTCGGACGGGATTAGATTGTCCAGTAGTTCTTGTGGGATCCTCCGCCACATTTGCTCCGGGGCAACTTTTAGCTCAAGAAATGTTGTGGGAGGTTTTGGACGGTTTGCCAGACGTCTTCCTAGTACATCCCAAGCATGTTCAATGTCATTCATGTCGGGAGAACGTGAAGCCCAGTTCATACGTTCGATTCCTGCCTCCTGAAGCATGATGTTGATGAGATGCGCATGGTGAGGCCTTGCATTATCGCCCGTGGAAATAAAGTTGCTTCCTACTGCTCTACCATAGGGTAACAATATAGGGTGCAAGATCTCATAAGATCTCATCTCGATATCTGACAGTAGTCCGCGATCCATTTCGGACGATCTGGAGGTCGGTACGACCACTAATGTAGACTCCTTGCTAATCAACCTTTGGGATGTTCCAAATGCTGCTGCCACTATCGTCTTTGTTTGACTAGTTTCAAGACGTCCTGTGACTCTCCAGACTTCGGATTCGGGCAAATCGTGTTGCAAGGGCATTGCAAGAGCAAGGAAATTGCAGGTGTACACTTTGATGATCATGGAAAGGGCTGATACTCCAGTACTTTCAGCCTTTTTATAATGCGAAATAATTGAACAACTTTCTTTGACTCATCATTTTTTTCTGATGTTCTTGTTTAATAAACAAAAATTAAATGTTTCCTTTTTATCGCTTCATCTTCATTTTGAAATATCCCCATGTTATTGTGAGCAATGTATTTACGATGACATTAAGAAATTCGTGACATTTCAAATTAAACTATAGAGAAAATTTTACTAAGAATTAAGCTCAAAATAGCAAAATCCTTAATAATTATGTACAGATTTACCAAATGAAATAAAAGTTCTTAAAGAAATATGTTCTAAAATACACGATGAAATATGTAATTCGCTATGTAGATTTATCTAAACAAGTCCATCATGGCGAATATTAAAATACTGTATTGGTTTTCTACATCCTTGTCTTTGCTTTCCTAGGTGGATTCTTTTTTAATACAGGATTTATTAAAGAGTGAGGAATCCATACACTTCTTGTATTTCATAATCAAACGAATAAGACTACGATAACTGACAATACTATATAATACATTTTTTAGGAGTGAATTTCCAATTTTAAAGATCTTCGTTTTGTTTACGTAACTTTTACAAATTTCTTTAATAAATTTTAATAATAGGTTATTTAACTACAAATAAATTAAAATAGCATTTTCTTTACAAAATTTCAAAATTGCCCACTTTCCCGAATTAAAGGTCAAAACATTTCCTCGGAGAAACATAATACATTCTCGTTATTGAAAATGAAAGGAATCTTTTTTTTTTTAAAAAAAAAAAAGAAAAAAGACAACTAAAATAGCACGATACAAAAGAAGATTTTTTAAGCAACAACTCTCATTAATCTTTATTTCAATGTGAAAATCCAATGTTGTTACCTTTTGTGAACATTTATCTTTGACAAGGATGTGGAAATGACAATAGAAAAACGAGAAACAAATTATGGTTGAGGGAGAAACACATGTTGATCGTTGATTTGCTCTTTTTTTTCATTTTCTTTTTTCTTCTTCTTTTTTTTAATGAATTCTTTTTTCGAAGAAAGAAAGTTGAGGCGGAGGGGGAGGTTGAGGAGAACAGGAAAGGAAGGATGGTGGGGAAGTCAGAAAATAAATAAGGAGCCTAAATGAGTGGACAAGCCTCCCACCAACGGCGTCAATTGCGGGCAACGGATGTTCCACTCGCTCAATGCATGAGTGCCGACACTAATCACTGGAATTACGAGCTAATGCGCATGATCAGGAGTGAAGGAGGCGAGCACCAGTGCAACCAATAGCTCACCCTCCGCAGAAAAAAAAATGGAGACACAATACGGGGAGAAAGAAAAAAGAAAAGGGAAAAAAGTGTACAGTAATAATAATAATAATAATAGTTAGGAAGGTGAAACTGCAGACAAATGGTTGATGGGATTTTAAAGACGGTAAGAAGTGCAATTGAAAGGAAAATTAAAAAGGTTCAAATGAAATGGGCGTTCTTCCACAAGCCACAGAAATAATTGTTTGATTTAACATTGAAAAAAATATTTTTAAACTTCGCTGCGTGAATTTTTTCCCTTTCAAAACCGCATTTAGACTTCGTGTTCTCTGGCAAGGTCGTTTTCTTGGTCTTTACCAGCGTCAGACATCAAATAGAAAATAAGTACCAACAAGAATGTCATCAAAAAGAGATTAATAAATCATGGATATCCTTCGCCTTCAGAACGTTTTTTTTTATTGCACTTTAAGAATATATTGCATTCTAACTTGAAACCCATCTATTTTCACTTATCTCTTTGATTTCGTTGTTTTTAATGGAATGGTAAAAAGTTTAGGGATTTATAGTAACAAGAAACTGACAGTCCTGTATAACCAGAGGAACGTATATACATTAATGAGGCAAATAACAAGAGGGCATTACGTTATTTGAGGAACGTATTGTATTCATATATATTGAAATTTCCATCAGAGTTTTTTCAATGCAAGAATTGCTGCCTTCTATTTCCTATAACGATATTCAACAAATGGCTGGAATGTTAGTATTAAGAAACTCAATAAAATACGTGGTTTGCTCAATAATAATACCTTACTTTGTTCATGAGAAAGTGTTTATCAAGCTATATGAAAACTATTCATATATTATTTCTTCCCAATCCCCATAAACTTGCAGGCCTGACTCCATTAAGTGCACGCTTGTTCCGTACAATGCGCCATCCAGCTGAAAATCAGAAGTCAGATGAGGACTGTAGGGGAAATGGGAGAGCGAAGTCCAAACTAATTTGGTGACTGCTTCGCGGATTTTCAAACTTAGATGGAGACTATAGTGCCATTTGTCGAGTTGGGATGTGGTGATCTTCAAGAACAAAGGAATAACCACAATTCAACATACTTGTGGCTGTCCAGATTACCCAGCGCCCGACAGATTATGCAGTTCCGTCTCTCCCCTTGCTGAAGCTTTAACTCTGGATCCAGCGACCAGCGATACTCCTTACAAACTGCACAATTTCCCTACAGAGCAAGCAAGCGTCTGCAAATGATCACCACTGTTTTTTTAGCACATTTTCTATAGAAATGTGCTTATGTGATCGGTTTGTCCAACTGTCCGTCCGTCCGTCTGTCTGTCTGTAGACACAATTCCCACAATTCATTGCGTTGCAATAGAAAGAGTGCATGCATTGAATTGCTGGAAGACACGAATTATCCTCGCATTCGGGAAACGCGTGCTAAGAACATGGGCTCGGCTCTGTGCGTGCTCTAAACGTTAATGAGATGGTGCGCGTGCAGGATGCACGTGTTGACGATTATTGAAAGGGCAGTTCGGTCTCTAAATCAAGAGAATTTTTTTTATTCCTAGGGAGCTTAGTATTTATTACAATAACTTGAAAACGAATTAACTTTTTCACAGTCTGTTTTCACCAATCCATTAATATGGGACAGAGCACGAACAAGTACGAACGCGAGATAGCCGGAATAAGCACTTGCTCTAATAGCACGTGCTTTAATGGTACCATTATGATACCCCCTTAAAAATTTCCTATTACCAGATATGGCATGTAATATATCAAACAAATCATCACAACATATCATGAACGAATATATAAGAGTAAAAAGTGATAGCAGATATTGGTCTAATGGCACGTGTACGTGCTAGGATGTCTCATGAATGAATATAACGTGTAAATTATGTTGTGTGAATTGTTTAGTAGTACGTGTTTTAAAGGTACCAAATGGAAATTTCAATGCTAAGATAAGGCATGTAATATATCAAACAACTCGTAACAACATGTAATGAGTGAAT
Source organism: Rhysida immarginata (assembly GCA_023313115.1). Lineage (NCBI taxonomy): Eukaryota > Metazoa > Arthropoda > Chilopoda > Scolopendromorpha > Scolopendridae > Rhysida > Rhysida immarginata. Next base: position 2,480,090 of record JAHWFO010015425.1, on the reverse strand, counting down.
ATAAGGAGTAAATAATGATAGTGTGAATTGGTTTTGTAGCATGTGCCCTAATGCTACAATATAGTATTGTTAGAACTTTTAATGTATAAGATATAGCGTGTAATATATCAACTAACTCCTTACCAGTTGTTAGATCTATTGTTATCCATAGCTTATTTGTATCAAGAGCATAATGCTGTTAGGCTTAATGGTATCTAAAACTCACTACTGTTATACATATTGCTGATTAATAGTAGTTAATGGCTTGCTTCAATAGTAGATGATAACGTAGAAACACTTTAGTAATTTAATATGAAAAAATAATAGATGCTTAAACATAACGCTTCAGCAATTGAGGCTCACTTCGTTTAACATTATGTGGGAATTCTTACAAATTAAAGAACTTTTATTTTTTTAAATGTATGAGGAATAACTTCACTCTCCATTTACCTTTCAGTTCTTCAAGTTTATTCGTTTAAATTCTCTCTATACATAAGCTTACTTAAATAGTAATTTTCAATTTAGTCTTCATATTTATTTATTTTCTCTTAAGTGTTTTAAAATGTTAATTAATTCTATATATCCATGTACGATGCTATAACATGAAAATGTGCTCCCTTGATCCGCTTTGGCGGTAAAATTATTCTTGTTTCTCTTCAATTAGCAATTCGACAGGTTATTACTGGTGCGCTATTCTTCGAAATATCTTGCAATTCCGCACACAAATGCGAGAAACCAAGTTTACAGCATACAAAATGTCACATACCCTCCGCAGTTCCGGCACTACAAAAGTATCCACAAATGTGGACATATGGTTTGATTTTTTTTTCGTTTAAAGAAATCGTTCCTATAATTTTAAACCCATGAACTCGATCGAGGACAACCAGTAGTGCCATCTACGACAAGAATTTTTACAAAATAAAAACGGGTTGTATTATAAATCAGTATTTCTAGATGGATGCTTCATGCTTCAGGCTTACATTTGAGGAGGCTACTATCTTGATTACCGGTTGAGGAAAAATATATGCGGCATTAGTTTATGAGAAATCCTCCATGAAATGAAATTCGGATGACACAAATTCGAGGGCAAAATATGAATAACAATGCCTTTCTTATGGTGATGTAGCAATATATGACGTTTCCATGCGGAGGTTTTCTCTTTAGGAGGTGTTGCTCTACGCAATATTCTCAGATATCGTAGCCGACGAGAAAGACAGGCCGCGGCATTGAAAACTTACCTGACCATAGTTGTCTGAGCCACAAACCATAAATTCATTGTCTCCATCTCGGATTTTAACAATCAATGTGTTTTTCGTTTGTTGGAAACAATGTTGTATTATTGCTCCGACTACTATGGTCAGGTAACTTTTCAGTGCCATGCCAACGCCTCCTATCTTTATCGTCGGCTACTCTTACGTTAGATATACAGAATGATTCAAATCGTGTGTAAAACAATATAAACACGAAAAGGGTATTATAGACGTCAAGGTAAACACGAAAAGTCCTATGAACATGGGTACGAATTTGAACGATAATTGAGATATGAACAGAAATAAAAATGCCGCCACCAAGATCAACAGGTTAATAATTCAGGTTCTGTAAAGCTTAGATTAATGAAATTTGGAAGAATAACAGAGTACATAAAACTGTGTATACCGTGAAAATTTGATCGAATTCCAACAACAAGTTTCCGAGTTACTCATTCAAGATCATAACACGTATTCACTTGTGAGTACTAACCAGCTACAATTTTGACTGCGTAACTCGGAAACTTCTCGTTGGAATTCGATGAAATTTTAACGGTATACACAGTCTTATGTACCCTGTTATTCCTCCAAATTTCATTAATGTAGGCTTTACAGAACCTGAGTTATAAACTTGTTGATCTTGGTGGCGGCATTTTTATTTCTGTTCATATCTCAGTTATCGTTCAAATTTGGACCCATGGTCATAGGATTTTTTGTGTTTACCTTGACCTCTATAATACCCCCTTAAATTGTTTTACACACGATTTGAATCACCCTGTATTTATCATTAAATTTTGTTAAAATTAAAGCTTGTAAAATCACCCACAACATATTCATGACAACAATGAAATACAAAAGACAATTTTCTTCAAAAAATATCAAATACGAAAAAATAGTGACATGCTGAACTGATTTACAATTTGTGTACGTGCCATCACACTTTCAAGTGTCCATAAAACAATTCACCCCACGATTAGTATTCATTGTTGGTTTTTTATGATTTCGTAAATCTTTCCGTGCTTCTCATTACGCCTGTCACCCATTTAACGACGATGAACCATTGTTGATGGGAATTATGCAGTACTTAAATCACGTCAATTTTCCCCTTCAATATTAATTATATAAATTCAGCCTTCAATTCTACGCATGAAATAATGAGTAGGAAAAGAATCTAATTGGCAAAATATTAGAAAAGGCGTAAAATATTTCATAAAATCAAGCATAGTGATTAAGTAAAGATTCAACAAATGTTAAGTTAAAAATAAAAAAAATAACTAAATATTATTTACACAGTGGTATAGAAGTAAAAGTGATACAGAGTGGCATTTGAAGTCAACACTCGTCACGACGAGACATTGTTCTCTGTGCAGTTTTCCTAGAATCTTTTCTTTCCGATGTGATAAAACAATTTTCCTCTTCTTTCATTGTTACAGGTCTCGCCTCGTAAGAAGAACCTCAGGTGTGCAATTCCGCAATGAGCAATAAAGCGAAATTAGCCCCGGCTCCAGGAGAAGGAAAAAGGAAATAAGGGAGAAAAAAGGCGACGAATAAGAGGGTGGTGGCGTAAAAAGTTCTTGAAGATTAAAAAAAAATGTGTCGAGGAACGAGAGGAAAGCAAGGATGTAAAGAGAGATGATAAGCAAGAGGAAAATGAGAATGCAACGAAAACGTTTCGCGAGATAAGAACGGGAAAACATAAATGGACGGAGGAAAGATTATAAAAATAAGAATGCTGCGTACGGGCTGGAGAACTATAAGTGGGGAGGAAATTATGCAAAAATATGCAGTTTGGAAAGTGCACATGTTAATTGAGATCTATCAACATGGAGATATAGAAACCCACGTATTATTTATGGACTCTTAGGATGAATGTATCAGATGGCGTTTACGATATGTAAAGCAGTTGTCGCTTCAATACCCGACGGCATGATTTCCTTCACCGCGGGCGACATTGATGGAACGAGTGAGGGAGTGAATGACTCACCCTGTTTCACTATCCCTCGCTCTTCTTCCACCTATAAATCATGGCCTATAGACAGACGGGGTCCCACGTTTAATCACATTTAATTAAACGTGAGCTACAGTGGCACGACAGTGACTAAGTTCACTATATCGTTACATTCTTACAAAGGAATACTTAAAAAATGCGATGCCAATGAAATATCATTTTACGCTTGTTTGATCGTTTCGAGATTATGAATGTGTTTTAAAGTTTTGAAATTGGTGTTACTGGACGAAAAGAATAGCGTAAATTAATATTAAAAAAGGGGATTAAAAATAGCAAATTTCTCTTGGCCTTAACAACTATCGAGACAATTATCAACAACTACTGTAGTCTTCCTAATAAGAATGAATTGTTAATTTTCAAACCACTGAATGCATTTTGGAACGAGACCAACGAGAAAGACAGGCCTTAGCCACGGCCTCCTAGAAACTACCAGGCCTGAAAATGGAAACGATAAAACATTGTTATGTCGTTCTGGTGGTGCTCAAAGCTTTGGGTGGTGCTCAAAGTTCAACGTCACAATCTTAATACTTCAACAATGCACAAAGCCAACTAGATCAAAGCCAGCTATAGTCCATCCAGCCTTAGTTTGCGCGAAATGTGATGGCCGTTTCAATTGTTGAACTTTGTTACAAGAAAAATTAAACAATACATAACAATTAACATGTCCATCACAGTTCGCGCAAACTAAGGCTGGATGGACTATAGATAAACAGCCTAACCAACGCCTCCTATAAAGAAAGCCTCCGCACTGAAACATCATACATTGTTACATCATCATAAGTCAATTAAATTTAGGGCTTATTTTTGGTAGAAATGCGATTAACAAAGGACGAAGTATGATGATGTAACAATGTTTGACGTTTCAGTGCCGAGGCTTTCTTTATAGGAGGCGTTGCCCTAACCAACACCTCCTAGAGAGAAGGCCTGCGGACCAAAGGTGTATGCACTGTTACATCACCATCAAGCGGCCAAATTTAGGGCTTATTATTGGTAGAAATACGATAACAATAGCCGCTTGATGATGATGTAACAATGTATGCACCTTTTGTCCGCAGGCCTTCTCTCTAGGAGGAGTTGCCCTAACGCGGAAAAGTCACCTGACCATCTAGTCCGAGTAACAATGTAACTTTCATTGCTTTCATCTTGGATTTTAACAATTAGTATTTTTTGTTTGTTGAAAACAATTAAAGTTACATTGTTACTCGGACTAAGATGGTCAGGTGATTTTTCCCCTTAAGAGCAACACCACTTAGATATAAGGCCTGATAACGGAAAAACCATACATTGTTACATCATCATTAGTCGACCATTGTTAATCCTATTTCTACCAATAATAAGTCCTAAATTTGGTCGACTAATGATGATGTAATAACGTACGATGTTTCCGTTATTAGGCCTTCTGTCTAGGAGATGTTGTTCAGGGTCTGTTTATCTAGCTGGCCTTGCAACTAGATCGTAGCCAATGAGAAAGACAGGCCCCAGCGCGGAAAAGTCACTTGACCATACTAGTCCGCATAACAATGTAACCGTCATTATTTTCATATTGGATTTAAACAATCGATAATTTTTCGTTTGTTGGAAACAATGAAGGTTGGATTGTTGAACGGACAACTATGATCAGGTGACTTTTCCGCCCCGGGGCCTGTCTTTCTCGTTGGCTACGAATTAGATCAAGGCCAGCTAGAGAGACAGGCCCTAAAACTCAAAAGTCACCTGACCATCTTAGTCCGAGCAACAATGTAACCTTCATTGTTTCCAACAAACTAAAAAATACTGATTATTAAAATCCAAGATGGAAACAATTAAGGATACATTTTGATCGGAATAAGATGGTCAGAAGAGTTTTGAATTTCAGGGCCTGTCTCTTTAGCTGGCCTTGACCTAGATAAACTGACGTCATGTTCAGGGCTGGTAGTTTCTAAAAGGCCGTGTCTCAGCACTGAAATGTCATAAGACCAAGATAGGGCGATCAACAATGTAACCTTCATTGTTTTCAACAAACGAAAAAACACGATTTGTTAAAATCCATGAAGGTTATAATGTTTTTTGCCTTGAAATTGATCTATATTTTTCCAAAAAAGAAAACACAGTTTATGGAATAAATAACGTAAAGCAGTGTTAAAGAAAGAAATCAGTTTTGGATATTACAGGACTGTCTAACGAAGCAAAAAGAGTATTTTCTTAAAAAAAAAGTAATTCACTGAAGATTTAAATCATACATAGAACAGCAGCTAGAGGTATTTTGTATAAAATGTAACTATAAAATGTACGACGAAAAATATATCTATGCGATCGTTTGCATAATGTATTCGCCTAGAAGTTATAGCACTGGGACCCTTTAGAGAATGTTTTTCTTACTCGAGACGACTACAAATACCATTGCTCATATTGGGATAGGACAAAATCCGCATCGGACAAAACACCCAGGTAAAAAAAAACAAACTATAAAATCCTCAAGTACAAAACGAAAGTAAAAGCTTAAAGAAGGATATAACCAGATTCTCTTTTTATAAGTTTGTTGAAACCCGGCTATTTAGGAATAAGACTTGTTCGGATTATCGAGATGATAATTTTTCATACCGTTTTTTTTTTTTTTTTTTTTTTTTTTTTTGTTTATCTTGATGTTCAAGCTTATAACGCGCGACGAAGTTCGCTTAAAAGTACTCAAGTTGTGTTTAGAGCTCAATAATCAAAACCATAGGGCGAAACTCAACCAAATTTGATCAGTTCTTTGAACCATAGGGTTTTGATTTTTAAAGAAAAATAAGCAATTTAAAATTTCGCTCCAATCACATGAATCGTATGTTCACTCCAAAAACCATAAGATTTTGGTGGATACAAGGAGAATTGAAAATCTTTCGATTTTGTCTGTTTGACTTGCTATGCTAATTTTATGTTATCGTGCTTTGCCTATGATTAGTTGGATGGTTCGCTAGTTTTGGGGGTACGTCCACATCTAAGTCATTTTGCACCCTTTCACATGGTTAATATCATAACACAATCATAAGACTATTATCTTTATACGTTCTTGGGAAAACAAACATCCACGCCTGCGACGTGATTCGAACCTGCAGGCCGAACTGGAAAGCCCACGCCTCAGCGCTCTCCACCGTCGGGTTGGTGTTTTGCTTGTGAAACTTTATTATAAAAGCAGTCGTAATGCTAATGCCACATTACAAAAATTTCGGTTGTTGAATGATTTCAGGGACCAAAAGAGGAACAAGCTGAAACAGTTGCAAGTACGGATCAAGAGATGAGTAACGTACACTATGTAATGAGCACTGTTGACAGGTGAATAAGTCATACTCAGTTGTGTGGAAAATTATATATAAAGTTTCTTCCTACAAAATGGAGCCATACTGAACACAATTGCGAAAACTCGCTTGCAGTATCGAAGTTCCAAGCGCGAATAGAAGTTGGTAATGAAATATTCAATGGTGTATTGGGGCACATTTTGATTGAATGTCTGTGTTAGAAACACAGAATTACCTCATTTGAGCTTTCGAAAACCTTCGTGCGAGAATCTTCAGATTCCTTTATACACATCAAAATTCACAGTGGCTTGTTATTTTACTGCATTATTTATCCTCGGACTGTACTTTTTTTCGAATCGAACCGACCAAGAGGACCAATGACTGGTCCGTAAGGTATGAAATAATATGCTCGGTTTTTGTTCTTTCGCAATTTCAACGGCATAAACTGATCGACTTTATCATATTCAACTTTATCTCACATTAGATTGTCGATACAGCAAATATTATCACAGCATTTCACAGAAAATCTAATCATTCCCCCACGATTTGGCCACCACCTTTTGTCTGATCACATCTTATGACTTTTGGTTTGGGGCTGTCTAAAATGTCTGATGTACCAAGAATACGTGGATAATCTAACTGTAAAAGACCTTTTAATGCATACACTCGTTGATTTAATGAATACAAATTTTATTTATTTTATTTACAGTTGGTTAGATCATTGATATGTATAAGTTGAGCCCAAATGAAAAAGAGACCACGGTTATATCTAACGAATATTTCAATTACAGAATATTTTAAGTACAGAATATTTAACGTACAGCTAATGTGTAACATGACGTCTACACATAATTGCCTTTGATAATGATGCACTGATCTAAGAAGCGAATGATGACTTCAGTCTTGAAACGCCTTTTTCCACGGTGTCTGCACTTCCTTGTCGCAGGTGAACCGATGACCTGTCAGTGATTTTTTTAAGGGACCGAAAATATGGAAATCACATGAGCTGTACGGAGGATGTTTGAGGTCTTCCCATGGAAAAGTTTCCAGCAGGTGGAGGGTCTTGAAGCCTGACTAGTATTACACTATTCTGGGCAAGTTCATACTTGCTATACTGTGGCGGTATATCTGTATGGAACATTGACTCATTCCTCACGATGGCTTTTTTCATGTGCAAGTTTACAAGAATTTTTCCAATTCTTAAGCCAAATTAATTCCGACTTATCTTCTTTTAGATATAAAATCTTAGGAATTTTATATCAATCAATTATATTAAAGAATTTAATTGAGCATCTAAAATATTTTGAATATTTCCAGAATCATAAGTTTAAAACCGAATCAACTGATAAAAGTAATTAATGAATATAACACTTAAATAATTTAACGATGTTAAATAATTTCATGAATACTCACTGAAGTAAAACTGTAATCAGTTTAATTAGCTATATATCTATAAATAGATCATCATGTAAGGACTAACGGTCATCAGATAACAAGAGCTGTATCATTCGATGAATATAAAATGAAAAAATAAATAAATAAATTGAACAATTTAACAAACAACCCACTTATTATAATTAATGTATGTACAAAGCTACCTATTAAAAGTAATATTATTGATGATTGCCAATTATACGCAACTTTTTTGGTCAAAGTTTTATTGCATGAAGAATGTGGAGAGGGAGCCTTAAAAATTATTAAAGAGGAAAGAGAAACAACAAGCAATCGAAAGTATGGGAAAGAGATAAAGGAAACAAAATAACGTTAGATGTAACTTAAGATTGGACATAAAAGAATGAGGAGTGAGTACGAAAAGAAATGAGAAAGAAGGGTAACTGCGTTAACGGAAAAGAGAGCAAGAAGTGGGTGCCATAATAAGATCGCACCCAATGGCGAAATTCCCTTTGTGCGAAGGTGGACGCCCCAGAACAGATGGTGCCCTGGAGACAACAGTTTTGGCATCACGGTCACCGCACCTCTTTCATACCTGCTTTCATCTTCCCATCGATTTTGGAGGACTTGAAGAGATGCCAGCCTTCATTTGAAAAGGAAGAAAACAAGAGCTTACTCTACCTTAGCTTTACACCTTTTATTCCTGCAAAGTTTTAACTTTTATATAATATTAAAACTTTCTTAAGCTTTGCGATTTCACCTGTAACAACGATGATTTCAGAAAAGCTGATTTTTTTTTTGTTTCATCCGAAAGTGGTTTTCTATTTTTTATAAAGTGTAGGGAAATTGGAATTCCCGAGACGACGTATATTAAAGTTGTTAAAAGCTCTGAATTCCTGCAAATTTTTTCAGTGCACGTCAACATTATTAACATTTTTTTCAAGGATATAGTAAAAGTATGTTTAATTATAGTCTTATGCAAGTAATTCTCAGTAAATTTTTTGGCATTCTTTGCTTATTCGATTTTAAATCAGGTTTTATATAAACGAGTCTTTGTTATGTATGCAAAACATCCATCCAGTAGTTCATTTAAACGTTATCTGCCTTTGCGAGTGTGGTTTGCGTGCAGCAATACCATTTTCTTTTTTGCAAAAGAATCCATTCTATTTTTTTGCGATTAGAGATAGAAACATCTTTAAGATTTAAAAATTTCAACTCTTAGTTCTCCAAAAATTATATCTTAGAGGTCTTTATTTTCTCTTTTGGTTGGTGTACTGATAACAAAACCATTTCGTGCTATTTACAGATCTCTTTAAAATAATTTCTCAAATGGTCAATAAAGAAGAGTTTGAGGATCTCAAAGCTTAAAAATAGGTTTTTTAGAAGCAGAGAGAAGCGAGAGAGAGAGAGAGAGAGAGAGAGAGGACATGGAGGGGGAAACTTTCTGAAGCGATTTGTTCCGATTCCGTTTCTTTACTTCGTCACGTTCCATCGCTTACGTGTAATAAATCTAACCGGAGAAATGGAAACGGTGGGAAATGATAGGGAAGGGGTAGGGGATAAAGTGGAGGAAGAAGAGGAAAGGAATGAAACTGCAAAAGAACACAGGAGAAAAGAGAAAACCGCCACCATCCTTGTGGCATCAGAAAAGGCAAAATGCAATCTAGTAAAATGAAAACTATTCGGCCGTAAATTTCAATTGCATTTCTTCATCTTTTTTTTTTTCCTTCTTCCTTTACACACGCACCCTACTCTCATCCTATTCGTTGCAACATTCTCTTCTTATTCCTTTCTCCGATGCGTTGAATGAGTGAGTGGAGGGTGTTCCTTTCCCCGAATTAAACCTGCCCCTATCCGAGCCCAATTTAAGCCTTCTGCCATTACAAACACGAGCCCAGATGTTATTGTCGGCTGGGAGGTCTTGGTGAATTGTTTTGCAACGACCGTTATCTTTTTTTTTTTTTTCTTTTCAGCCCTTTACATAAAATATTTCGTTTTGTTATGTTCCTTCCTCTTATATATTTATTACTTAACATTAATTAGATACAGCCATATTTTGTCTGAAATTTATGACTTTAAAACAGAGCTTAAAGTAATTGCCACCTACAGCAATGATGACTAAACGGAATAGCGATTTTAAAAAGAGTTATCTAAAATTATTGGCATTAAAAATTTGTCCATCTAAAAATCATGATAAAGAACGGAAAATATTTTTATTACAGTAATTAAATGTCTCCTCTTTTGCATAGCATGATAAAGCCACGTGCTACTGCCCGCAACATGTCTCACCTGGTTCATTTGTGTTGTAACAGCACTAACATTATACAACAAAGGAAAAGATTAAGTAGCAGGCTAAATGTCCCCCGTGGTGATAAAAGCATGAGAAAAATACAAAGCCTTGGCGGCCATTTGCTCCCTGGCCTTCATTGACAATGGATCTCAAGCTGCTGAATCACACACACATAATTCCATGGATCATCAATAACATTTTGGCAAATGGTCCTCTCCCGTTGCTGAAAAGAAGAAAGAGAGGGACGCAGAAAAGAAGGAATGAAAAAAGAGGGCATTAATGGAGAGCAATATCGATTCTGATAAACATATCACAAGAAAGGAATTTGCTGTTAGCAAATATTAAGTTATGCTGTGCTAAAACATTCTGGAATTATAATTAATTTTGAACCAGAATGGGAGCTGGACATTAACATGTTGATTACTAAAAATATTCAAATTTAACATATATGAAATTTGCTGCAAGAAATGTTTATATTTTGGAGATTTAGCGACCTCGATATATTTATTTATATTCAAACCTTTCATCATATCGAGAAATTCTGATGGGCACGATTATTCCTATGCATGTTTGCTTCTGTTTTGCGGTTTTTCTCATTGGACAAACGTATAGTTATCATAGTAATTTCTCGCGCTATTCTGAAAAAAAAATTTAAAAATATTTTACAAGCTCATATGAATTTAAAAAGATGACAGTTTTAGCATCATCAACAATTTAATCTAGAGATTTAAGATAATGATATTATTAAAGCAGTGTTTCGCAATACAAGTTATTTTTATGAGGAAAATGTCACTCAAAAATAGAGGATGGTTGAAATACATGGCCAGTTTTCGCTCAAGATTTTACAATTATAAGCACTAGAAATAGGTACAAAAACGTATTAAAAGTTCAGACGTTTATGTTTAACAACAGTCACGGTAGTAACTGTAAGTTCTACACAAATGCCGTATGTGTTCCTTTATCTTCTTTTTTTTCTGATGCAGAAGAACAGGTGGCGTATGTTCTTCAACCACTGTAAGGAGAGAAACAGTTCGATTTTGTAATGAGCTTGTAAGCATATTTCGTCGTCCTTGTCAATTCTGTATGGAAAAGTCTTTAATTATAAAATTTGATATGGCGTCTCTTCAGAACAAATCAAGTTATCTGTAAAGATAATAAATAAAAACATATTTAAAAATCAAAAAACTAGCGCGGATATTAAGATTATCCACTTTAGATACTCTTTTAAAGTAATCTCTAAGACAAATTGTTTATAATGTAACAATCTAATAAATCATGAACCATCTAATATAAAGTTTCACGGAGAGAAATGAATTGTTGTGACAACCTTATCTATGGTCAATGTAACAATATTTTATGGTTACTTCTGTTTTATATTTATTGTTGTGTGGACAAAACCGTTTTGATAGTGTGTTTTGATCAGAGATCAATTCTCTTTATTAATCTCATTCAGTAAATATTGTTGTCAGAACAATACTCTCTTGTTACCACACTAATACAGCACTGCTAAAGCAACGATTCTTGCATGCATGGATAATGGATATTGATGTCACATCAGTAGTTTTCTGCTCCTACAGCAATAGATCTACGGGCTCTTTTACAATTTTTATTTTCATGATAATACTGGATATTGATAACGCATCAATAGTTTTCTGCTCCAAGAGCAAGAGAGCTATGGGCTCTTTAACAGTTTATATTTTCATGACACCCTATTAAAATTAGTGTATATTTTCTGTTTTATTAAAATTTTGTATAAATTTGTTACTGGATGATTCAAATATACATTAAAATACGCGAAGAAATAGCGGCATCCCTAAACATGTCATGTTTATTTCAGGAGCATGAACTAGTGCTGATCTACATAGGGCAGATTAAATATTACAAAATCCAGGGAGTTTTGAAGCTAAGGCAGATTGTATTGCGTCAGGTGGCATAATGCATGAACACCACAAAAGAGGCAAACAAATGGCTGAGTTAGCGAGAGAATAGCTCGCACCCCCCATCCCAACCAACCTAGAGAGCAAGCAACTCACATTCAAATCTCAGACAAAGTCTGGCTAAATGGCCTCACAGCTTACGCTGGCCAGCGGCTGGATTCGAACCCGCGGTTATTCGTTTCCAGCGCGGCACCGTACCCGGTTGGTCACCCGAGCAGGCCAACCTAGAGAGCAACTCGCAACAGAAAGCTAAAATTTAGAAGCAAACTAGTTTCATTATATCGCATCCCTTCAGCATACCTCTTTTCGAGGAGGCACAGCATTCTATTTGGGCTCCTCTGAAATTGATTAACATTAAAAATAACCAGTAAGGATTACAAAATGTTGTTCATCGGAGTCGATTAGTGGAAACTTTTCCTATGAAATTTATTAACTATTTATGAGACTATCCGAGTAACCCATGACTCATATAGCTAAAATTAACTAAAGAGGATAAAAACGGAAATTCTCGAGGTTATGAAACATACAAGTCTGGATTACAATCCGCCATTTTTGGCCCAGTTGGCCAAATCAATTTCTTGCGCCAGCTCTAAAATTCGCCTGAAATGAATTTTTATTTTCAAAATTTTCGCATTATTATCATCTGAAAATATAACTGACAATCAATAAAATTTTAAATGAATAAATATCTGGGCCAAAGATGGCTGAAAATACTCACGTGACCTCAAACCAAGCAATCAACAACCAGTAATATCTGCTAGCATTGGGGAAGGTAATTGCCGTACTTTAGTAATCCAGAGCTTTAATGAAACAGCGCTTTTTGCGATATCTAGTGAGTGAAATTTATAACTGTGGTCTGCTAGTAAATGTGAAATCGGATTTATGGAAAGAATTATAATAATTTTGATACACCTTCAACAATCCCACCTTCATTGTTTCCAACAAACGAAAAAACCTGATTGTTAACATCCAAGATGGAGACAATGAAAGTTGGATTGTTGTTAGCATCCCAATGGTTAGGTGACTTTTCCACTTCCAGACCTTTTATCTCGTTGGCCTCGTCGACAGAGCGAGTGACATAATTTCTTGACCAATCAACAAGCAGATTATGATCAGCAACTTCCGATATTGCTGCATGGGCATCCATATATTGATGACAGAACAATATATGAAATAGTCTTCTTCCGATATTGGTGCTGCATCAATATTTAGTTGACGCTACATAAAAAACTACATATTAATAGTGAATTGTAATGGTGACAATTTGATAGTGTAGTAAGATAAAAATTTATTCATGATGCATCAAATTGTATTGTTGCTTCAACAAACAAGCGCTCATCAACTCCCTTATTGTTGCTACATCCAAAGCATTTCTCTCCGTGTTTGCCTAACATTAGCGAAATATCGACTTATGCTGATCAACCAACACATTATAAGTTATCATCGATGTCTGAAGATATTCCATAGGCTTCTTATTACAAACCGCTCAACAAGTATTTCGTGAGAGGTGTAATTGATATCACTGATGTCGGGCGTTTTTTTTAAATGAACACAAAATGAAATCCGCTGAGTTTTAAAAATAAATTAAACGACCGGACGAATACTTTGCTTTTAATTTGCTCTGTATTCAGATTATACAGAGGGTGATTTACGCGAACGAAATTGAAGTCTTTGTACTGCGCCACCATCTCATCTAGTTTCCACCGCAACGCTGCGTACTTAAGGGTACAGAGCGAGATTGTGTCTAACGCTTCACAGCTGACTATCCATAGATTATCTAATGCGCGAGGTCGTCGATTTCCCAGGGCTCTTTTGAGCAGCTCAAAAACACAGTACTTTACGGTTGCGGTAATTCGAACCCCAGTGATCTGAACCCCTTCTAATCCGAACTACCCCTCTCAACAGTACATTTTTTTTTCATTCGAGTTCCATAATCAGCTCAACCAACAAGAAAAAGTTCAAAATTCAACCAGGAAACTTTCAGCTTCGATTTTGCTGCAAAGTCAAGGCTGTGCCCTCTCGTACATCTGGATTTAGGTGGTAGCGATCCTTTTGACAGATGAAATTCATGTAAATTACTATATTATTTACCAGCATTCAAACATGTATAATTTGTGTAATAAAAGAAGAAAATGAACCAAAAATAGTGATACTGTTTGTTAAGTTTAATAAGCCTAACGCGTTTCGATATTTCACTACCATCGGAGGTACATTATTAGTCTTTTGTATAGTTGCGATGGAAAATTAATTTTAAACCGTTATCAAGTTTTTTAGTGGATAGTACTATATTTATCATTTACAAAATTAAACACATTTTAGTATATGCAATTTTTGTTTAACGTTTTTACAGTAATGCATGCAGATCCGCTAATCCGAACTGCTCGCTAATCCGGAAACCCCTTTTGCCTGAATTAGTTCGGATTATCGCGACTGTACAGTAGTCCATAGGCGCAGCATTTGGCGACTTCACCGGTAATTGCTTTTTTCTACGGCCATTCTGTTCATGAAGGCAACCGTCAGGTTTTCTGTGGCTTAAGTCTTGGTGAAGCCAAACATGATTCTTTTCTGCACCGTTAAGACATGTCATCAGAACGATAAATTCGTTCGAGAATATTTGTCTGATAATAGGCAGCATTAAATTTTGCTTTTGATGAAACTTTGCGCAGCGTTAATATTTCAATGATAGCTAAACCTGGCGACAAGCATAAATCCTTTAGAAAATGTTTCCTTATATTGTTTTGGCGCAAAGTCATATCCATTATTGGCGAGATAAGATCGCTCGAGTTCATGATAGATATCGCTCGAATCCAAGTTGCAGTTGATAGTAGATCCATGTTTCGTCTAAGGTTACCATTTTTTCCTCTTACTCCTGCCAGATGTCGCTCATACAATTTCCGAGCTAGAGTGGATATACACGGACTCTGATTCCTAGCGTTGATCTTGCGCTCTGCGATATGGCGTGGCAGTAATTTGAACATTTGCCTTATTCCGCCGTTCCATTTGCAAAACCTTGCTTAATAATGCCTGTAATATTCCGAAGGATGAGGCTATGCTGCGTTGGGTTTGGGAATTTACAGTTTGGACTTTCGTCATCACTTCATTGTGCACTTTGAGTAGGGTGGCGTTGAGCTCGGTTCTTCTCCCAGTCTACACTTGTTATGCACGGCTACTTAGGATATAGTAGGGTTACGACTTTTATATCAGATGTAACATTGCTCGATTTTCCGGCAATATGAGAATCCTAAGCCAGAAAAGGCATTTATATATCCTTCTCTATCTTTCGCCTAACCCTAAAACTCAATCACGGAAAACATGCGCATTCCACTTTCCTTCACATAAACGTGAATTAACCTCTGTTAACAAATATGTGAAACCTTTGGGAAATGATGAGGATCTAAAAGTAAGCAATAAAATATCATATATACATAAGGTTTGTTTCGCGGAGTTTTTTTTAATTACAGGTTCTTTTAGTTCATGCATATTTTCTTACAACGTTCATGCATATTCTATCTAGAGTGCCCAAATTGGATACGGCAAAATTAATATGGACTTCTAATCTTGGACTGTCTTACTCTCTTCAGGTATCTGCTCCATCTCCTGATATTCTTCTGGAGAATTTCAATGTACTCGGTTGTTGAATACACAATAGCCTTAAAATATCACCATAAGTAAATATCTAATGGGTTTAGATCAGGAGAATGAGCAGGCCAGAATGGTAGATTGAGAATCCCCATTTATTCGTGAATCGCAGATTGAGAGTGGTTCTAACAACAACAGAGAAATGAGGCGGTGCCCCATCATCCATGAAAGTTGAACGTCTTTCAACAAAACAAGTAAATGTTACGTTAAAAATTGTTTATGAACTATCCATTGTTCCACAATCTTTGTTTATGCAGTTACCATACGGCTTTGACTTCAAACCACAAAAAAACTGTAAAGTGTAAAGGAAAAAAAACTAAGCGAAATAGATCACATGTTTATATGGTATTTATTGCATGATTTTAGATCCTCTATTACTTTCCGAAAGGTTCCCACATATTTCTTAAAATTCTGTATAGTGTGACTTTTGAAATTTGCACTTCTTTTTATTTCACTACAAAGAAGTTAAGATAAAGTTGAAATTATCATTTGAAATTTTTATTTCCTATCTGAACTACAATATTCTGATGGAGTAATTTATATTTACTCTGTGGACAATCTGCAGATTGTATTTACATAATTTACAATTTTAAAGAAAGGAAACTAGTCTCATCAGAGCGCTGCGCAACTTCTTGCCCTCCAGAAAGGGCGGGTTGACCGTAGGGATACAATCAAAATTCCAATGAAGTTTGGGTCTCGTTTCCCCTCCCTCATAAGTCCGAGATGTACTCTTGCGCTTTTCTTGCCATAAAGAGCAGCTTTAAGGATCATTAAATGAAAAAATTTTTTTTTCTTTAAATGGGGAAGAGTCAGGGTTAGAAAACTTAATTAAACCTTTCTTATCTAATGCCAGTCAACGTACATTTAGCATTGCTTTATTATCTTTTCTTCCATCAGCCCTCAAGTAAGGTTGAAAACTCGTACATGTTCCTTCACCTGCAAATGACTTCATGCTGAAGGTGAAAATTCAATCAAAGTTCCGGACAGGCAAGAATGATTCATTTGCATCACTATTTCCTCTTCTAATTGATAATGTGAATAGGAAATCGTCCAATTGCAGGAATTCCTTTAAAATTGATAAAAATTTAACTTCCACAAATCTTTCATTTTCTTATCAAAATACAGTACTGTAAATCAAGAAACTCTGATAATTTATCAAACTGCAATTCAAAACTGTGCTGGCTAGATAATCTATGGATTCCGTTCTTATTTGATCACTTCATCTTTGTTGGCCTACCACTCTCTAAGAGTGAAGGCCTTTGTTTTCGTTTCAGAAACTCAAAAACTTTTTTTGCTTAAATCGACTTAAAAACTCATGATTCGTAAAGATATGTTGAAATTTTGAATAAAAAATTTTCCGTCTGTACGTATCTATGTACGTATGTGACCAATTTTGTGCAGCTAACTCCTCTGAAACGGCAAATAGCCGAACCAAATAAAAATTATACATACTTAGAGGGTTCCTTAAATTATGCCTTGGCGTGTATTTTATGTCAATTGGGTAAGCCTTTTTCGAGATACATGTATTAATTATTTTCTAAAAATTAAAAAATGGCTGTAGCGTTCAAACGAGCAAACCAAACTCAATAAACTCGAAATGTGCGTACTCCTCTCATTTTTTTTTGTAAATTACTTGTTTGGCTGTGATGAGCCGTTTTTGAGTTTTTTGAACTAGCATCTCCCCCAACCCCCCCCCTCCGTCAATTTTTTTTATTTTTTTATTTTATTTTATTTTTTAGAAATTTAGACAGTGGGGTTCTTAAACTACACATTGACCATTTTTTTATGGAAATGGGCTAAGCCTTTTTAGAGAAATTAATTTTAAAAAAAAATGAAGAAATGGCAGTAACATTCATTTCAAAGCTCCAAACACAATATAAACGGCATGAAGAGCTTCCTCTTATTGAAAAATACAATTTTCTTTTTGATGTAAAATCCAATATTTTTCAGTAGACACAGAGAATGTCTCCATAGGACCGCTGCCCCCAAAAGTTTATTTGTGCACTAAAAAATTTTGAATTTTTGAAATTCTGACTTCGGATTCTTAAAGACCATTAAAAAGTAGAATAGGAATGTCTGTAAGACCACTCGCTATCTCTTTGTCTTCATCGATAAAATTGGATTCAAAACATTGAAAGTTCCACACTTTCTGGGCCTCTATCTCCTGAGCGGTTGGATCAATTGAAAAAACACTGAAAATAAAACATTTCTCAAATATTGTGTACAATCTGAATATAACATTAAAACTAGGGGTTTCTATTTAAGATTTCAAAGTGACCCCCTCCCCCCCCATCCACCCTCACATGAGGGGGGGGGGTAATTTTTTAACTAATGAATTTCCCCCGCGAAATAATTCACTTTTGATTTTGGACATTTTTTCGTACAATGCTTAGTTTCTGAGATATTCAGTTTTCTCAAGATAAATGCCTCACCCTGTATATCGCTCCGTACATAAATCGCATTTGATGAAGATGCTGCTTATGTTGACGGTTATGGCTCATTATAGACCTCCATGGGTTGGATTTTATCACACGGTGTTGAAACGTTTATATTATCAGCTATATTATTTGCGTCGAACTGAGCAGTGGAAGTTATTGGCGCATTCGTATCAGGCTATTGTTCACTTTGGCGTCGCTACGACTCAACTTTCAGTCGTTAATGCTGAGCCCGTAGATGTTCAACATCGGACATCTGGGTCTTCATGGATTCCCCATCTCTCGATCTGTTTACCTGTGACGTTTTCTATAACTTTACTGGCATTTATTATGCATAAACTTGGAAATTCTGTAATTTTTGCAAAATTTCCCAAATTCGAAGGCCGATATCTTAGATACTATTAAATACTGTGGTTAAATTTTTAAGCTGTTTTATAAAACGCAAAAAGATAAAACAAATGACACTTAAAATGTCGTGCTATCACAAAGGAAGCCGGAGCTAGACTAAATTAATCTCCGCCAGAGAGCAGATTTTCTGACCCAACTTTGTACTTCGACTGCACCAGCCGATGACGTCAGCATGAAGTCGCTGAAAGCCTAAAGCATGCTTTGTTTTATATACTATCGAATGCAATATCATTTATTTTTCTATCATTAATAGTTTTGACGTTATTAAGGTTTTTGTGATCAACACTTTCGTGACATTCACGATTTAAGCGTCGCATCCCACTATCGAAACATAAGACGTATTCTACGTCAACAAGAAAATTGTATTTTTCAATAAGAGGAAGCTCTTCATGCCGTTTATATTGTATTTGGAGTTTTGAAATGAATGTTTCTGCCGTTTCTTCATTTTTTCAAAAAAAAAATTCATTTTTCTAAAAAGGCTTAGCCCATTTCCATAAAAAAATGGTCAATATATAGTTTAAGAACCCCACTGTCTGAATTTCTAAAAGATAAAAAAAAATAAGAAAAAAAATAAAAATATCTTTAAGACCCACTCTCTATGTCTTTGTCTTCATCGATAAAACAGGGTTCAAACTTTAAAAGTTCAACACTTTCAGGGCCTCTATCTCCTAAACGGTTGGATCAATTGAAAAAAATACCAAGAATAAAACATTTCTCGAATATTGTGTACAATCTGAATATACCATTAAAAATAGGGGTTCCTATTTAAGATTTCAAAGTTACCTCGTCCTCCCAGCCACCCCCCCCCCACTTGTGAGGGGGGGGTAATTTTTTAACTACTGAATTTCACTTTTGATTTTGGACATTTTTTCGTACAATGTTTAGTTTCCGAGATATTCAGTTGTCTCAAGATAAATGCCTCGCCCTGTATATGCGACAGTTTGGGACACGGAATTCATATTTCCTTCTATATTCATAAACAATGAATTTGGATTTTCGTGTAGCCTAATGTTTGTGGTAGATTTTCTTTTGAGAAGGACTTGAAAGCCCAGGTAACAGAAGTGTGATATCTTGGCTTCATCACTTTCATCAGTCCTGTGTGAAAGATTTCATGCTGTGTAGAAGAAATATAAAACTATTCAAAAATATGTTATTATAAGTTATATGAGAGCAGGCGTTTTTGCAATTTTTTGAAATGTAACTCTTAACGAATGTGAACCTATACTGACAGACTGGTCTAACTATAGACGACTGATATTTGTATTTGTTATCAGTATTTGTATTTATCAATGATATTTGTATTGTTAAAGCTTTGTACAATGGTGTAGTGAGATCTATACTAGGAAGTGTTTACTCTGAGTGGCCAGATTATTATGACCACCTGATGTTTGTAGGCAAAGTAGCTATGATTTCGCACTGAATTTGCTAAAGAGCCGGACTAGTGTAAATAGGCAAGCAGGTTGTTTGCCACGACATTGGAAGTGATTTGGTTCAGAAGATTACAGGTAAACGAAGCGATTTAGCAGCCTTTGATGATTGTTGGCGCTCGGAGCCATAGAGCTAATATCAGCAAAACTGCTGCACACGTAAATGTTCAAGAGCAGCTGCTGTTAAATTGTTACAGACTGAGACTGTCTGCCGGAAAACTGGATCTGAACGTGCCACTTATGGCCATCAATGTTCGGGCAGAAAGGAGTGGCAAGACTGGTACAAAACAACAGAAGGGCAACAGCGCATCAAATTACCGCAGATCTTTATCAGGGATCCTCTCAAGTGATCTCTGAACGTACTGTTTGCCAAACACTGCATAGTATGGAATATGGGAGCCGAAGGCCAGTTCGAACACCTTTCCTATCTGCAGTTAACTACCAAGATACAACGTCTCCAATTCGCACAGCAACACAAGGATTGGACAGTTGAGCATCGGAATAAAGTCATGTGGTCTGATGAACCACGCTTTCAGTTGCATCATGCAGATAACAGAATGAGAATTTGACGGAAACTGCATGAAAGCATGGACCCCACATGCATGAGTACAATCGTTCAAGCTCGTGGGGGCGATCATGGTTTGGGGCATATTTTTCTGGCATAATATGAGTACTTTATTTGTGTAGAAAAACGTCTCAATATCAAAACATACCTAAGTATCTTTGCTGATCAAGTTCATGCATTCATGTTGATGGTGTATCGTAATGGAGATGGCTTCTTCCAACATGACAATGCGGCATGCTACGCTACTCGTATTTTGCAGTAATAGTTTCAAGAACAAACAATTCCTGTGCGTTGTTTGCTGAAAAAAATTTTTGCTACTGAATGTATGCTTTAACCCCTATATTGATTCGACAATTGAAAATGATAGTAAGGCGAGATTGTTGCGATCGTCACGAACGACGACGAACCTGGCTTAGGTGGCCCTCATAGTGACCAAATCTCAATTCAATTGAGCATTTGCGGGAGAAAGTTGAAAGAGCCATCAGACAGGTGTTCCCAAAACAACAAATTTCACACAAAAGGACAGTGTCTTATTCATCAGGCAAACACTGTTATGACAGCGTATAAGAAAAGCAGGGAAAGATATCATCTGCGAAGTACAACATTGCCCAAAAGTCGAAGCTCACTGTTAGAAACTGAAGGGGTTTGAAGCGGAATTTGGCCAGAAAGCACAAGACAACAGCATTCATGGTGTCAGATTCCTCGCATCACCTTTCAACATCTCGTGGAGTAAATGCGAATCGCCGCAGTATTGAAGGCAGAAGGTGGCCCAAAGAAATACTGATGGGGTGGTCATAATGATCTGGCCACTAAGTGTATATTCATCCTAAAGTGTCGATATCTGATATGGAAATGTTGTTGTTCAGTTTGGTAATGAAATATTTACCAAAAACTAGACCAGTCAGTGGCAACATGGAGGTGGATACTAATATTGCAATTATGACAGTTAGCATCATGTAGATGCTACATTAAATTTATACGCCCTTAGCTTTATGAAGAAATATTTTAATTTAGATTTCAAACCCATCGAATCACCTATTAAATAGGGTGGCGGTACTATAAATTTGATGTTTGCGAGAAATGTTGGTTCTTGTCTGTTGCCATTTCTAACATACTCCCAACACAGCCCCGTAATTCTTTATGATTCCGTATCATTATCTCGTACTAGGCCTGTGCGAATGTACCATTCCGCCATACCAATTTATTTTTGTTTTTTTTTAATCAGAAAAGGTAAAGTAAAATTTTGAAAAAAGAAAATTCAAATTTAGAAAACGGGGAAGGAAACTGCGCTCGTTTCCAGTAATGAGGCATCAGAGAAATAAAAATAAAAAATTAAATAAACATTAATGATAATAATGCTAAAAATCACGGAATCTTCGTTTTGATAGATCTGACTGACTTCTTCCCAGAATATTTCACATCTTTTAAGATATACTACTGACATATAAGGAAAACAAAAGGAAAAAAAATCAGTTAAAACTTCTAATGTTTCTTTCGGAACCCAAAGACAAGAGCGTCAAATTTCAACCATAAAAAAATTAAAGCAAGAAACCTAACAACGTTCGCTTTGGATGACAAGAAGATAAACCGTCACCATCTAAGTCTGGAGATAGGGAGGCAAGAGGGACTGTAAAGGGAAGGTTAAAAAGAACAAGGAGGATAAAAAGGCGCCGATTCAACCGGCATTTTGCTCGACACTTGATTAATGGGCGAATCAAGGTGAATAGTAGGGGTTCATTAACAACATTAGTCGCCAAGGGCAACGGTGGGAGTGCGGTGACGTCGGTCGAAGACGGCTTGATGACAGAGAGACACCGAGTGACCGGTGGCTGCTGAGACTCTCGAGGGGAAAAGCGGGCGGGATTAGCAACCACCGTCCCATCATGCCATAAAGAGTGGAGGGGAAGCAGGTGGGAAACTCAAGGCGATGCCCAACGACGAACATTTAAGAAAACTCTCCTCATGTCACCTTTCTTGTCTTTTGCTTGATGATGGCCCCATTAAAAACTTTTAAACGGATAATAGGGGAGGTACGTGGGTTGCACTTTATAATGGAAGTCGTTTACTCAGCATAGTGTCGTCAAAATCTGAAGTTATGTGTAAGAATGGAGTTTTTTTACCCACTCAGTTTTTTTACTTTTCAAGAAAATCTCCATTCTTTCTAAATGTCCCATTATGAAACAAAAAATCTGAAAGTTTTCCTGTAGATATTTTTAGATCATCATTAAGTAATCTTTAAACTGCCAGGCCCGCTTTAACAAAATCAGGGTCAATAGATAGGAATGATCTTGGACTCTACCTTCCCCCAATGTTACGAAC
Organism: Rhysida immarginata; assembly: GCA_023313115.1. Lineage (NCBI taxonomy): Eukaryota > Metazoa > Arthropoda > Chilopoda > Scolopendromorpha > Scolopendridae > Rhysida > Rhysida immarginata. The sequence continues at coordinate 2,457,190 of JAHWFO010015425.1, read as the reverse complement.
ATTAACAACGGCAGAATCATTGGATAGAATTAATAATTCATCTATTGACTCTGACAATGGTTAACAGTAGTTAACAATGTATAGACTGATGCGATACTAGCACCAGCTGTGAGCGCTCACTGAATCGCTGTCAGCCCATTGTTTTTTGTTTTTTTTTTGTGTTTTGAAAAATTGAGCTTAGTGAAAACTAGTGAGCACAGTGATTTTCAGATTGCACGAGGCCTTGAAGATTAACAGTTAATCTATAGTCCAGTCCCGCTATCTATGAACTATAAACGAAGTCCACTTGCTCATCAAGCAGGTATCAATCTGCGTTGAAAAAGAAACTGAAACTATTCTAAAGCATCTGCTTGGTTGCTTGTATTTGAAACCAACCATCATGGAAAAATGCACAATTTTTAGTAACTAAAAAAAAAACAAAATCCGCCCATACATGCAGAATTTTTTATTTATTATTATACTAGCAGAGTTACCCGGCGTTGCACGGGATAATTACACTTGTAGGTAAAGAGAGCAATCTCAGAAAATTAAATTATAACTCCCAATTAATTAAATAATAACTCAATACAACACAGAGCAAAGGACTATCCATTCTACGAAAAATATGAAAAACAGGAAATCTGGATGATATACCGGGACTTTATTTAAACTCTTCTTGATCTGCCTCAGATTAAAATGGCATCCATCTTCACCACCGGGAACATCCCTGAATACTTTAGATCCAAGTTTTCCTTGCCCTTGAGATAGACGTTCTTATACCTTCTTGCTCTAATCAAAACTCCCGTTGTTCAGATGTTTCCAATGCCCGTATAGCTTTTTCTGTTTCAGTTGCAGAGTTTCTCTGACCAATACTCGTTTTTTCTCTTTCCTTTCCAGACACATAAATTTAAAGGCGCTGCTATTATTGAATTAGTAAAATTATAGGCTATCGTCAAAACCCAAGGCAAATAGAGTACAGTAAAATCCCGTTATAACGTACCTCACATTAACGTACATTTCAGAATAACGTATAAATTTTACATTCCCTTGGTTAAATTATCCCTTCAGTACAACGCACATCGTTCACATGTCTTGCTCTGATTGGTCTATGCAGCCCATGCGAACGTTGCAACTGGGCCAATGGGCTAATTAAGCCGAGTTCACATATCATTGGTTGGTCAGTGTAGCATATATAAACCCGGAAATCTCTGCATGCTACTCAGTCGGGATCCAATTTGTGCTGCAATTAGATTAGAGACCTTCACTTGACGGACGATTGCCCATCTTCAATACGGTAAAATTGTGTTTGTTTATTTTAATTTATGTTTGTTTAATTTATGTGCATGTAACAGGGTGACTAGCGATCGGGATAGGTAAGGGAATGTAACCGAGAAAAGTCTGGGAATTTTTTGTAACCGAGTAAGTCTGAGCATCATTTCAACATTTCACAGAATATATGCATTGTTCACAAGCCCCCCTCCCCCCCAAGTTTCAGAATAACGTACAAATTTCCAGGTCCCCTGAAGTACGTTCTAACGGGGTTTTACTGTATAAGGTATGCTCGATCACTGCCTTCCGGGCTCTGGCTGACGTCATCAAGGCTCCTGCCATCTGGTGAATACCGGGAAAAACGGCCTGATCGAGCCACTGCTTACTATATGATCAGACCGTTTCTCCCGGTGTTCACCAGATGGTGGGAGCATCGATGACGTCAAAATGACGTCAGCCAGAGCCCCTTAGGGAATGATCGAGCATACCTTATACTCTACTTGCCTTGGTCAAAACCCTCACCGGTGAGAGAATGATTTCTCACTGGGCTAACCACAGAGTAAAGAAATAACATTGTTTCTTTACTCTGTGAGGCTAACCGTCTTTTTCTTGGTGAGGACGGTTAGACTAACCGGTTAGGCATAGCAGCGCTAACTAGCGTCTTTGATCGCGTTAAAATGACGTCAGTTTTCTCACTGGAATTTCTGACCGACCGCGTTAAAAACTCTTTTCACCAGTGAGAGTTTTGACCTCACCCTTAGATAGATAAAATATGGACACTTCCGTGACGGTAGCAATTTTTGTGCAAAGACCGTGTGTACGATTAGGTGGCAACTTGTAAGTTTTTTCATGCATTTATTTTATTTTATTTCATGAAAACCTCTGAAGATAGTTCATAGGAAAACTAACGCATAAAAATTCAATTATAATATTTCAGTAACTCTTCGCTATTGTTCAAACTTTACTTTCTATATCTAAAATTGCTGTTTATACCGTGTGTTTCATAAGTTCCCGAACGCAGGAGATGACTTTCCCTGCATAACTTATTGTTGTGCAGGTATGCTGAAGGGCTGGTAGACAGGAGCCACTGTCTCTCAACCTCTTTTTTTCAATTAATGGATGCGCCCAGTCGTTACGAATCCCACTATATATTTTACATAAATGCAAACACGCGAATATGAGAGTGAAATAAAAGGTTAAAGTAAAAAATAGAAGTTTTATTTATAAAACCTACGGTATACGGCATTAAGCTTATATCGGTACAGGAACAGTTTAAAAAGCGTTTATTGCGTGAAAACACACAAATGAAATACAGTATGCAAGAACGAGCAGAGATGGTTCTCTTTTGCGCGAGAGGGAATTTGACGTTGCACAATGCCGCCGACGAATTCCATGCCCGACATCCTGACCGCCCGAAGCCTTCAACAAGTATTCTTTCGACTCTGATAAAACGATTTCGAGAGACAGGAAGTGTTGCGGACAGACAACGGCAAGGTCGAACACGTAGAGGGACAGGTCCGCAACAAACGGCGGCCGTTGTAGCAACAATTGGAGCTTGTAGCGTACAATCGACTTGTGCCGTTGCACACGCTCTTCGAATCAGCCTCTCATTGATGTGGCGCATCTTCCATGGTTTGAAGTTCCACCCGTTCAAGATGCATTTTCATCAAGAAATGACAGACGGTGACGAAGATCGTCGAGTGCAATTTTGCGGGATAATAATGAACAGATGCCATGCAGATGCTACGCTATCCCGTCGTATTTGCTTCACCGACGAATGCACGTTCACTTTGCATGGGGAGGTAAATCACCACAACTTCCGTTACTGGTCCGACAGCAAACCACATTGGATGGGTGAAGGCCACACCCAGCGTCCTCAGAAAGTAAACGTCTGGATAGGCATTATGGGCACTAATCTCATAGGGCCTTTTTTCATTGATGGAACACTGGATGGCCCCAAATACCTTCAACTGTTAGAAAACGAGGTTGGTCCAGCTGTTACCGAGGCAGCAGGCGAAAACGACATGGGTTCCAACAGGATGGGGCTTCTCCCCATTACGCCGTATCTGGACGAAGTATTCCTTGACCGCTGGATTGGCAGAAGGGGGAGCATTGAGTGGCCGCCTCGATCCCCGAATTTTTCCCCACTTGACTTTTTCTTATGGGGCTATGTTAAGCACAAGGTCTTCGAGACACGCCCTGCAAGCATTAACGAACTGAAGGAAAGAATTAGGCAGGTGATGGCAAATATTCCTCAGGCAATCCTAATCAATGCCTGCAGTGCGTTTGAGCACCGACTAGCGTATTGCCAAGAGGTGAACGGTGAATACTTTGAGCAAATGATGTAAACTACATGTACTGCTTCCTTTGGGAATGTAAAAATAAAATAAACACATTTGAGAAATTTTGCCACTATGTAAAACTAATTTTATGTAATTTACTTCAGCACATGGTTTATTTTAGTGGTTGGCCGAACATTACTCCTGCTGTCATAGGTTAGGCTTTCCCTACATACAGAAGGGGCAGTTCGGGAACTTTTGAACCACACGGTATAATTTATTGTATAATACGTAGGGTTACCACCTTCAGAAAGTTTCAAAACTGGAGAACCGGAACCTGAAATTGGCAAACCGGAAGTCGATATTTTAGGATCTAATACCGGAAGTGAGCATTGTGTGATTAATGGCGTCACACATTGCTTTCAAGTATTGACAAATAAATACATGCAATTATATAACTTACATTTTTTACTTTCATTATGTAAATTACATGATAATAAAATATGTAAACACGATTTAAATTACAAGATTCAAATTAAAAATACATAATGCCACATTTTATTAAATTTGAACGTATAGTTTGATTTCTTCCCGACAACTTTTCAGCAGCAAACTTAACTGTTCTGGGTGTTTAATATATTCATAAAACTCCATGCAGGTCATGTTATAATTTTTGTACATATTTCTGCTTTCACCATTGACACATCCAACCATTTGCCAATTACTAGCAGCGCAATTCTTGTATTGCAATGCACAGGGCCGGCCCGAACAAAAGCGGGGCCCGTTGCAAAATTAACAATTTTTTAATTTTTTCAGTAGTTGGCGCAAAATTAGTCAGCGGCGCGGGGCCTAGTGCGGTTGCACCGTTCGCACCGCCCTCGGGCCGGTCCTGGCAATGCAAATTTAGCCGTTTCTATTCATACGCTGCTCTGTCCTTAACGTCAACACTCCCCTAGTTCATTTGGAGAGCGAGTTTCTCGAACGGTTTGCACACATCCTCGCAGTCGACATTCACCTCTCATATCAATGGCACAGCCCCTATAGCCATTCTGAGGCCTACAGCAGTTTCCACGCCGTTTATTCGCAAGGGCACCGTTTGTCCAATTACGGTTCTCTTTAATTATAGCAGCAAGTGAACAAGTTCATAAACTGCGCAGTTTCGGAAATGCTACCATCCTCAGCCCGAAAGCCAATGACCATCCCCTTTAAAAGATCTTATAAATCGTTACTTTTACCCATGGCAGCAAAGACACATTGTATGCAGAGTACAGGCATCTTACCTCTTATACCCACCAAGTGAGCTCGTGCCACGTGCCTTTCTCCAATTGGTTTCGCGCTGCTGACGGTAAAGTGGTCATAATAACGTGGCTCGATTGCGTATTTTAGATTGTTCTCCTTATCGATTCTCCTTGTTGTGGGCAGCACAAGACTCCCTTATACGATACTTTATTGAATGATTTTTTGGGAAAAAATTCTAATTTTTAGTCTTGAAACACGAATTTCTGTCTCTCTTTGTTGTCTAAAAACTCCAAATGTTGAAACAAATTTTGACAGCCGTTTGGGAATTTCAAATTTAGTTCTGCAAATAGAGTACTTTAAACTCTGACGTCAAACAGTCAAACTCTCACGTCACAAACTGCTCCACGCAAACAAAGCTCCATAGACATGAATGGAAATCAGTTGAGGAAACGCCAAAACACATGTTTGGCCCAGCCGATTGCAACCAAAATGCGAGGTGCACAACTGTATGTTACAACAGTCCTAAATACAAAATTTCAACATTCTACGCCTAATGGTTTTTGAGAAATGCGACACGCACGCACATTCACACATACGCACACACATAACGTACAAACGTCACGACGAAATATGTCAAAATGGATTCAGGGATGGTCAAAATGTATATTTCCGTTGAAATCTGAAAACCGAAATTTTTCGCGATTACAATACTTCCTTTACTCTTACAAGGAAGTAATTAAAAGTACAAAATGTCGATGTCTTTTCTAAAGTATTTCCTTATCCATGTATATATTACATTATAAGGAGCTTTAGCTAAAAGCTACTTATAAGAATGCACGCTTGGTCTGTACGTTTATTCGTCCGGCCGTCCGCCATTTACACGACAACTTAAAAACGAATTAACTTTTTCAAATTCTGTTTTCGACAAAATGATCATCAAGATCTTAGTTCGGCTGTATCAACTTTTTAGCTTTTTTCGTGAACCCCATCAAGTCGATTGCACGTGTTAAAAAAGTAGCCGTTAAGAATAGCAAGATTCGTCAAGAATGAACACACTGTTACTTTCTGTTTATCTTTTAACCATTATTGACATGAGCACGAGCACGTGACGATTGCTTCGTCTCACCTAAAGTTCCTTCTTGGAATGTTTGCGAGATTTTGTTTATTGAAAAAAGCTTTTACTTCCTACATTAAATAGTAGCAACACCTTAGTAACAACAACGAGGCCATGGTGCGGGCCCTCCTCGACCGTACCAATCATATCTGCATTCAGAAGGTACCTCCAGGAACTAGTGCGGCGGAGCTTCATCTGTTGGTAAATCAATCCCGCAATGTCTTGCACCTTATGTATGCGGTAGAACAAAATGTTGCATAAAAGATAACACATTTCGCTTTCTGTTGCACAGTTACAGCCATTTTCTTTCATATGAACATAATTAACAACCACGCTGCTTGATGCCGCCACCTATCGACGCATAATGAAAAGTAATGAGTCTCAGAATATGCCTGTAAAATGTTAATGCACTCGCGCAATAAAACCGGAGCTGACGAGAACGACAGCCCGCAGCACTGAAAAGTCACCTGACCATACTAGTCTGAGCAATAGTCCAACCTTCATTACCTCCATCTTGGGTTTTAACAATCAGTATTTTTTCGTTTGATAGAAACAATGAAAACTGGACTTTTCAAGTGACTTTTCAGTGCCGCGAAGTAACCAAAATACTGTCATACATTTGTAAATAGCCTATAATTTAGAATCAGAAGTAAAGGTTATCAAAAGGATATGAATCCAGTAATTTAATTAACTTATCTAAATATAAGGGGTGCTCACAAAAGAATGTCTCTGTTTTAGATCACTTGTATCTCTGAGAGAATTGAACGCAGTGTCACTCTTGCTAAAATCGTGAAGGGGAGGTTCTGTAATTTTAAATGAGTATCAAGAGATCTCTCTAGCTCAACTCCGATATCTGATAGCGACTCTGATATCTGATAGGTCATTGTGGAAACCAGGACATGGCTTTGCATTAATGCCTCCTCTTCACTCCGTCTCCATATGGAGATATGCGAAATATGCAGTTTAAGCCACCATTGCCGAGAATCGTGGATGAGCAAATAAACTGGAATTATAATGACTGATAAGCTGGAAAGAGTTGGGAGGAGTTTGGATATCATATAGACGTTGCTCGAATAACTGGTGGGAAACACATCGATCATTTTTTCATTGCTTTTTATAATAAAGAAATGTAGCAAGCTAAAGCAGGAACATTTTTTTGTGAAGGACACTCTATAATTGTGTAAGGGGCACATAAAATTGAGTAGTTAAAGGTTAGTTCAATTCAATAGTTATAACAAAAATGTAAGCATATAATTTATTTTATGAAATAATTCTATTTCAGGCATTTTGTTTTTATTTTCTAACGATTCAATACACGAAACACTGATGTTCCCTCTCCGCTCGTCGCTTTTTTGCGTGTGCCTGTCAAATTTCATATTTTCGTCGCGCATAGGATCATGGGCAAAGAAAATGTTCGCCATCTTGAAAGCATTTTAAAACAATGACTGTGCAGTCCAACGAGATTAATATAATTAGAGTGGAAATAAACTGATCATCAGCGCCCCCACTATGAAGTCGTGGTAACTAGCGTCAGCCATGGTAGTTGAGGTATAAGACGTATGCAAGCTGTAGCTAATAAGATGCATTTCCTTTTTTTGGATTTTATTCTAGCTTATTATTAAGTAGCGGAAGAATGGAGCTGTCTGTCCGTCCGTCCCCTTCATAATTTCCGCATTTTTTTTAGGTACAAGGTTGTAATTCGGAATGTAGCTTACTATGGGCATGTGCATCTTCACTATTTAGTTTGGTTTTGATTGGTCCACTGGGGTCGGAGTTTCGGAGGCAGAAACAAGAGGGGACCAAAAGGTCTACAATATGAAGGTATGCATATAAAGGAGTGAAATTCGGTATGCATATTCCTCTAAGCAAGATCAACATTACTTTAAAGTAATGTTGTGGGGGTAGCAGTCATACTTGGTCTTTAGAAGTATGTCAACATGTGGCATGTCATATAATATTCGTTCGGAAATGATGAGAAACGAAAGAAGATAGAGCTCTTTTTCATTTTCAAAACACTACATTCGAGAAAATCAATTGTTAGATTAAAAAATGGGGGGGGGGGGGTTAAAAAGTGCAGATAAAAGGGTAAAAATAGATGACCTCAGCGCTTCCGCTACTTTTCTATACCTTCCTCACGAGGATTAGTTTCTTATTATTTAGCGATGTAGTGACATTTACGAGGATGCCTTACGCTTGCTCGGCGTTCAATTGTTCGAATAAGAGAGAAAAACGATCGGATGTCACCTTTAACAAGTAATTAGGCCTAGCCCAGACTAATAAAAGCAAGAACAGATGAAGGTAGGCCTTCATATGTTCTTGATAAACGCTATGGTTTGCCTGTCTTGTTCATTATAGCTTGTATTCTGAGTTCCTGATTAGATTAGCCGTTAATACTTACGGAAAGTAAAGATAAAACTTAAGTACATGTTAACGCACTAGCACCATATACTTACAATCAGTATAATATCTTATGCAAACTCCGATTTATCATCGTTAAAAAGTTGGTTATCCGAACCGCTACACTGAGATCATCTATATTTGCCTTTTTATTTCATGTTTTAACCCCCCCCCCTCCTCATTTTTTTAAATAGTAAAATTGATTTTCTCGAACGTAGTATTTAGAAAGTGTAAGAGAGCTCTATCTTCTTTCGTTTCTCATCATTTCCGATCGAATGATATATAACATGCCATATGTTGCCATAATTCTAAAGACCAACTGCCATCCCCGAAACTTCGATCCCAGTGGACCAATCAAAGCCAAACTAAATAGTGAACATGCCCATCCCCATAGCAAGCTACATTCCGAATTTCAACCTTCTACCTCAAAAAATGTGGAAATTACGGACGGACGGACGGACAGACGGACATTGTGAAACCTCCATTCTTCCGCTACTTAATAATGTAAAATATTATTAAAATGTTACCAAAATATGTTTCCATAAAGTTCTAAAGACCAAGTGATTGCCACACCCACAATTCCGACCCTATCAACAAGTTTACAGTGATGTTGATCTTGCTTAGAGGAACCTGCATACCGAAATTCACTCCTTTATATGCATAAATACGCGTAGACCTCTTGGTCAACCACCGAAACTTCGACCCCAGTGGGCCAATCAAAACCAAGCTAAATAGTGAAGGTGCACATGCCCATAGTAAGCTACATTCCGAATTTCAACCTTCTACCTCAAAAAATGCGGAAATTATGAAGGGGACGGACAGACAGACTGACATTGTGAAATCAATAAGTAGCTCCATTCTTCCGTAATAAATGGAATAAATTTCACAGAGATTTATTATTTTCATTTTATATTCATTTCCTAATACAATAACATGTTAAATATGATTGTAATAAACCGAATGTTTATACTTCTTATTGTGACTTCACAACATAGTTCAAGTTTTTACCTCAACTGTCATGGCGGACATCACTTCAATTCGCTTCAAGTATGGCGTTGTTATTTCCACTCTAATTATATTAATCTCATTGGTGCAGTCCATACCACGGTCTAGAATAAAATGGTCCGAAAGCTCCATTGTTAAAAAGTGGTTAATGACAGAGTCAATAAGAGGTAATGGTCCTTTCACGCCACCAAAAAGATGAGTTAATAAAGCCTAGAGCCGTCACCAGAGCGATGCGGCGATTATGGAGCACTGAAAATTGCTAGGGTTTATTCTAATATCTTATTTTATAATTCTTTTATGCTATTAAAATGTAAATAAGTAAATATTGTATAAAAGCAGGGAAAGCCAAATATTGTGGACACAATGATAATTAGAGAAGGCGGCTTAGCCCCCGAAATGTACATCTGGGTCATTAAACTATGTTTATGTGGGTTAGTATTTTCCTTATTTAATCTCCTTAAATATAAAACATTATATAAAAAAGTAAATACGAGGTGCCATCAAAAAGTTCCGGGACTGGTTCATTTAAAGAGAAAGTACTTTATTTAAACAAATGTACACTTTAAAACAGACGCCAGGAATGTGTCCTGGAAGTCTATTTGTTGAATGAGTCAATCACCTTCTGTGATTCGCACTGGATCTGCATACTCGTATGAAAACTGCAACCTTTCAACTGGATCTTCATTTTCGGGAAGAGGGCAAAATCTGCAGAAGTCAATCTGGCGAGTAGGCTCATTAGGATGTGTAAGCGAAATCATGTTTTTTTCGCAAGAAACTCACGTGGTGAGAGGTGCATTGTCGTGGTGGAGCATCCAGTTATTTTCACGCTGCAAATCCGGTCGCTTTCGCCGAACGTCCTCCCTCAGGTAGCTCTTTGGTCGAATTTGGTCGTTCTCAAATTTAATATCTATGATAAAATCGTAGACATGATCACAATAGCAGCATTTTCTCAGTACCCAATGCACATGAAACAAAATCCATTGAAAAACTGATTTATGGATGTTATGGGTATAATTTACTGTATTTGTGGACTTGTGCTGCTATTTGTCGGCGAGATGCGCAACCATTCCCGGAACGTTTTAATCGCATCTCGTATTTTAGCTGTTAATAACCAATTTTGAAAAATAAATTATAACCCAATGCTTTACTAATTTATAAAATTACAATGAACGCATTTAAAGCCACCGCGCCATAAAAAGTTTAAGTGAAATAAACGCCGCGGCGTCTATTCAAGGAGATACGGTATACCTCTTTAACTTGTAAAATAACATGATAGGCAAAAATTATAAACTTAATTTTAACCGGAGAATATTATAAAAAAATTCTATTTGCTTACTTAAATGAGATTGACTTAATCCAAGGTCTATAAAATACTTTTGACTTCGTCTACCGATCATAGCGGCTGCTGGTGGATGAATTTTTTATTATCTCAAGTTGGTTGTATTATTAGTGTTACGAGTACAAGGACCATTTCCTTTTATTGACTCTGGTTAATGACAAGAACGCTTGGTACCGGCGCATTATAGGAAATTTGCTGTGACATACGGCTGTGCATAACGGTCTGACCATGATTCTTATACAAGATGTCCAAAAAGTCTAGTAACATGGCAGATATCTCAAAGCTGCCATTTAGGCGATATCTGATGAGTATGGTTTATAGGTAATAGGGGGGATGAGGAATTCATTGCCGCACTCGAATTTGACCCCCAAATTTAAAGTCATCCACTTGCTAACTCGAAAACTATTAAAGATAGAGAAAAATTTCCGACTGCTACCCTGTAGAGCAACACCACATTAGTCTAAAAACAATTTTAATCACACCCTTCCCCTTGAAAGATTTTGAGAAAATGGGCGAGAAAGAGTCACTCAAAATCAGGTTGCTTAATGAGCCTTCCCAACGGTGTGCTTCACTGCGATTCAAATGTGTTAGAAACCTCAGTCAACCTGGCCAGCCCAACCACAGTTTCGCGAGTTTCCTATGTTCCAACAATATTCGCGAGTTCACTTGTTAAACCAACGCCACCTAAAAATCAAAGCCTGATTGCTGCGTCATCAAACCAGAGCTGACAATCCAATCTTCATAGTTTAAAACAAACGAAAACACACCTGTTGTAATCAGTGTTTTTTCGTTTGTTGAAACAATGAAAGTTGGATTGTCAGCCCTCGTTTGATGACCAGTCAACAAGCAGTGAGCAGCCTTGGTTTTTAGATGGCGTTAGTTAAACTCGTAACAGAATAGCGGTGAGGTAAATACTGTAAATTACGAATAGAATGTTGCTGTCATGGTGGATAAAAGAGGCATGTTTCGTTTGTTGCCATGGTTAATTGTTGAGGCATTAGCTATGGTTAATTTCTAAAGGTTAAAATCTTACAACAATTATGACTCAATCACTATACTCTGTTCAATTAAAGTTGACTGGGCATATCCAATTAAATTTCCGAAGTTGCAAAGTAAATTTAACAATGTCTAACAATTGAAATTGGAAACTTAATTGGGCACGCCCAGTCAAACTTTCATTGGACAGAGTATAAATAATTAAAAAAATACTTCGTAATAACAACACTAAAAAAAAAGTTAAAATATACTTGTTAATTTTTCACTTCATCTTTAACGAGTTCAATGAAGAATTCTGACTCGCCTCAACGAATCAATAAACAGTCGTTTAAAATGAGCATTTATGTATGAGTGTTAATAAATACACTATATTGATTTTTAATAACGTTTTGACAGCGAAAATATCAATGAAAATGTGATCATAAACTGTCGGCTCCTAAGCCATTTACTCTCTAAGTTGCGATATGATTCGAAATGGAATGTTCATTCCCAAGTCCATTTCCGTTTCGTTGCTCATTTCCATTCGAGACCAAAATAAATCTCTGGGAGCACCACCACATCCGGTATATACACCTCCGTCATCATAACCACCTGCTTACTAAGCTGTCACGTTAAAATGATCATAAACATTAAATATAATGTAGCAATTTGCAACAGCGTGTTGTTATTATGAGTAGCAGAGAAAGAGGATACGCTAATCTGTAGCTTATATCCTAAATGGGAAACAAAGTTCGAATGAAAAAATGTTGCATACGAGAAAGATAACTCTAACGTTTCATTTATTTTTACAGTTTTAAAGTTGTACTATTGATTATATATCTCAGTCTAATTACACATAAATTCTATTCCCGGGCAATAAATATTTCAGCCAGTAAGTTTAAAACTGATACATAGAATTACAGAACATATGTAGATGAAACCCTACAGATTTGTGACGGCTTTCATTTTGGTGTTTCATAAAAAAAATAGAATCATTATCTTTGTCAAAGACAGTCATTCCAATGCAAAGTAGGTAGAGGTATTAAATGTGTATGAATGAAAAAGCTCTTGCCACAAAATAAACATCCGAGATATGAGACGCCGGATACGTATTTCGAAAGCTATACCTTCATTCTGAACGGCAAGATTGAGACTCATTCATGCTGTGACATGCTAGAGCAGTTCCTTTTGTGATAACTTACAGTGTTGTGCCAATTAATGTGAACAAGAGGGAATTTTTGGTATTATAATTAAAACATGAAGTAATTATTTTAGTAAGTATTTTTATTACAATACAGTAAACAGCTGAGCATAATTAGAGCTATAAATCAGCTGTAAATCAGGCCTGCAAACTCAGGAAATCAAATTATGTGAAAATTCCAACTTGTTCACATTAATTTGCACACTACTGTACGTGACATCCTGAAGCAGTTCCTAATCCCGCAGCTAGAAGAAGACTCGAGTGGACTATCTCGAGCAGTTCCAACAAGATGGTGCGCCACCCCATTATCATGACGTAGTCCGCCTCATATTGAATGGCCGTGGTACTAACGATGATCAGGCTAAACCAGTTGCCACCCAAGTCACCTAACATTAACACTGGTGAGATTTTTTCTTTCATGAGTATATGCAAATGCTCTGCTTCAGTTATGTAGGCAAATTACTATTGCCATTGAAGCCATTGATGTGGACATGCTGAACATACACCGAGCTGCTACTTTATTAGGTACACCTCACAAAAGATGCAAAATGAGTGACTGCCTGATTTGCATGTCACATGATCACAAATCGGAATATAAATATCCTGAAGCAACTTTCCTACTGTTGTTAAGCGTAAAATCATAGCAAAAATGGGGAAAACCAGTGACCTGGCCGATTTCCAGGGGCTGGAATAAGCATTTCAGAAACGGGACTCTCCTGAACTTTTCACGTACCACAGTTTCAAGGGTTTATCGAGACTGGGTCAAGAAACAAAAAACTTCTGTGGACGGAAAACCCTTGTTGATAAAAGGCTCCAGAGGAGAACGTCAAGACTGGTACGCGAAAATAGAAAGGCAACAATCACACAAATTACTGCTCATTACAACTCAGTAGTCAGAAAACAATCTCAGAACGGACAACTAGTCGCACCTTCGCTCGAATGGGTTACCAAAGCCGAAGACCATCTCGGGTACCAATGTTGTCAGAGAACAAAAAAGCGCGCCTCGTGTGGGCACAGCAGCACAAGGATTGGACCATTGAGGATTGGAAAAAGGTTGCCTGCTCAGACGAATCATGTTGATGGACGGCTTAGAATATGGCGAAAACAACATGACGCCATGGATCCCTGATGTCTGGTGCGGACTTTGCAAGGTGGTGGAGGTGGAGTAATGGTGTATGGAATGTTTTCTTGGCATGAATCGGCTAATATCTGTTTGAACGCCAAAGCATAGGGTAAGTCCGGGAGAGTTGGACCACCTTGTTTTGAACTGCCGTATTTTCATAAATAGCAGATAAGTCATTTGTACACTGATTCCAACGACCAGTAGGAACAACATATATTAAAAGAATTGCGATAGAGATATAAACAAATTTGTTATCAATGTAAAACGAAAATGAGCTAGTGGTTCATCTATCCCTGACCCTATGGGTTAGATGAACCAACCTGTAGGGAAGAGACGAACCTGCATTAAATAGCAAGAGCAACAATGAAAAACGATGTAATGAAGGCAGATTATCTATTTTAATATAGGAACCAAGAAAAAAGTAACAGCAGTATGAATAATACAATAATATGACTAAAAACACTCAACAATAGGCATAGCCTACTAAAGGCTTTAGGCAAAGTAAGCTAGCCTACTTATTTTAATTTCTTGGTTTTCTTACTTTCACACGAGTTGCACTTGTTTGCATAATCAGTACAATTTTCATGAAACCAGTGAAAACATTCAATGCACTGAATGCAGTCCTCATCTTTTGTGGTAGTGTGATAATTTTCCCCGCACGCAACACAAACATCTTCATCGTCGCTGTGATTGTTCAGTTCATTTCATGAACTTGGTGTTTCCCTTTTGGTTGGTTTTGGTTTTCTATTGTTCTTTGATTCCTGTGTCTTTTGAATGTTGCTTTTTGAAATCAACACCTTTGAGACACTGGCTGCCTTACCACGCAGTGTTTGCTTCTTGTGCAAAGTGATGATTGGACTGATGGTGTTCAGAACTTTGGTTGGCGACAAATAGTTCTCTGCTGTGGTTACTTTAGGCACTTCTAGCCCACTTCGCAACATGTATGAATCTGGACCGTCTCTCCCGATTCCAAAAAGTCCATCTCTCCCAAATGTCCGGGATAAATGGACAAGCACCCAAGTAAGCCTGCCTTGAGGCTATCACCTCTACCACAATACATGGACCTTGGCTAGCCTTTGTATGCAACGCTGATTAAAACTTACTGCATAAAACCTGCCTATGGCCTTTCAACAAGGTAGTGTAAAAACTTTCACTCACCCGAGAAACGAAATCAGAAGATAGCGACCGAAATGCTTGCACAAACCACTCGAAAAACAACCGTGTCTATTTCTCCGCCGCCATTAACTGCTAACATTGCCAAAAGCGAAACCTAGCGTCAAAATTTATAAATATTTCAAAAGTCCATCTCACCCGGACTTACCCTACACAAACATTGTTAAAAATTCAAGTTTATCCGCACGCAGATAGCTCCTTCAAGCAGAATAATGCACCAGCACACAGAGTCAGAATCACTATGGATTGGTTCCAGGAACATGACAGTGAGTTCTCCTTGGTGCAGTGGGGATCAGTCTCCATATCACAACCCCATTGAACATATTTGGGATGAGCTGAAAAGGACCATTTGCTCCTTGCCTACACCTCCATCGAATCTCCGGGAATTGCGTGAAGTTCTCATGTCTGCATGGGGCAACATTCCTGTTTAACGTTTTCAGCATCTTGTTGAATCTTTTCCCAAACGAATGCAGGAGGTTTTGAGGGCTAATGCAGATTCAACACGCTACTAGACAAGTCTACCTAATAAAGTGGTAGCTCAGTGTATATGACAAGAATTAAGACTCTCGCTTGGGCATTTGCCATGTCATGTAACTCTCACATTGGATGATTGTGATTTACAATAGTGTAGGTAAACCTTGAGAGCTTTCTATTCATCGACACCTTACACGTAGTTCTGAAATAATCAGTTACGTTGTACTAAGCATGTAGTTAATTCATCTAGAATTTCATAATCTGTATTTAGCTTACCATTATTCAAGAAGTGATTCTACAAACCATGGAAACCAGCCCGGTAGCTGAAAGAGCTGGGGTTTAGACCTTCCAGTTCTTGATTCCATAAAGGTGAATTCATATCCCATTGTGGATATGGATATATATGAAAAGATACCTGTCCGGTTACTTTATTAGATGTATTATCCCTGTGCACAAAAATGGTTCGGTTTACTCCGCTGCACTTCGCGTGACCTGTTTTGGGTATAAATACAGTTAATTAAACTTTCGTGGGCAGCTTGAGGCTATAAATCATAGCGATCATGGGAAAGGGCAAAGGTAAATCACCATGGAATGGTTGCAGAAACATGACGACGACTTTTCTTTGCTGTAGGGGCCCGCTTAGTTGCCGGATCTCAATCCGACTGAAAATTTGTGAGATGAACTGGAAAGGAACATGTGCTCAATGCCTCCACTCCCGTCAAATATTCGAGAACTGTGACGTACTCTTATCTGCATGGTACACAATTCTCAGGAACGTTTAAACACTTTGTTGAATCCATGCGTCGACCAGTTTAGCGGTTTTGAAGGCGAAAGCAGGCATGGTTACTAGTGGGTGTGCTTAATAAACTTGCCAGATACTGTATAGATATTTCCCAAACTTGTGAAAGGGGTGACTAGTAATCGACTGCTTCACAAAAAAAAATGAAATGAGATGATTGAAATAAATCTACAGGAATAAATGATAATAAAAATAATTATTAGAAAAGTCGTTGGGCACTCCATGTCAGATCACAGGTTCTCATTGTGGTAAAACTTCTGTTGTGCTGAAAAACAAGAAGGAGTAAAGACGTGTAATAAATACTGGGTGTTTCTTTATCCTTCTTGTTTTATTTCACCCAGTCGGTTTCCTCCAAAAACAGTTCTCCGGAGGCAGATGCCCTAATGAAATTGTTTCCAACCTGGGCATTAAACAATTAACCGGAACCTTCATTATGGGAGCCGAGGGCCGGTGGTTGCGCCTTTCTCTCTTGACATCAGGAACGCAAGATCTGTTTCGGGCACCGGACTGATTTAACGCTACGTAATATTTTTTTTTAATATCTGACTATTCCTGCCCCCCTTTCTTTCTCGTTCTCAAAAAATACAGGTCTCCTTTAAATTGATGTAATCCGAAGTTGGTAATTTATAGGAGCGAATGGATGAGGGAGGGCGAGGGGAGAGAATAATAAAGAAAGAGAAGGGCCACAAAAAAAGAAAAGGGAGAAAATTGGAGGATGAAATAAATAAGAGACAGCAATTTGTAGAGACGATAAATAAGAGTTCTCATCCCATAAAATTCATAAAAGCCGCCACGCTAAATGGGACTCCTACACGCAGTGAGAATTAGTCATAACGTTTTTCCCTTCCCGTCCCTGCCACGTTTAATAAATGGAACCATCTGGTCAAGGCCGGCAACCGTAGCACCTATAAGAAAGGCGGCAGCACTTGGCATACACGTCCGGGAGTTCCCTGGAACTGCTGCAGATGGCGACGAAATCATTGAAGTTGCGATCACGGCCATCCGGCTTTTATTGTATTCTATTTTCACGATAGGTCTAAAGTTCATGGATGAGATGAATATTAATTTTTGGGTGCGGCTATCAACTCAGGCGAAACCTTCTTTGTCTTTATAATTAAATTCAATAGATTAACTTTTCTTTATAAGAAAAGGCGGATACTGGATGCGTATCGAAGTTTTTATAATTATAGCGTTATTTTTCTAAATTTTAAAATCATCCCATAAAATAAACTTCTTCCATCGTCGCTATTTTGAAACATTTATTTTAAATGTTATTCGAAAACTACACTTTACATCGCACAGTTGGCATTTTTATTAAATGATATTACAGAGAAGCTCCAAGTGGTAGATGAGCTAACCTATGAATATAAGGAGGCTATAATCAGGAAAATAAACAACTAGAGTCAACCCTCTTATAACGATATTTTCACAACGCGCGTTCCATTTGTTATCAAGGAAGTTTTCTGTAAATTCAGAAACCATGCAACATTACAATAGACATTTATCAAATAGAGTCGCAAAACTGCCTATATAACGTGGTTTCATATAACGCGGTACGAATTAATCTAATTATACTAATTTTAAGTCTCTCATAACGCGAATTCTTTTGAGTTTTCTTTAAGACGATACGAATTAATCTGGCTTGATGGTAATTAATCAAGCATGGCCTCCAGTTTCCATTTATAATTTCTTATGTGTGTTCATCAACTTTTTCCGAAGGTTTGGATAGGAGGAATTTCCGAGATCATCCAATATAATCGGTTCACTCACGTCTATAGATGATGGGCAAGGAGGAGTATTATTGTTCACTTCTTGCTCCACAATAGACCATGCAAAGAGCGTGAGGTGCACTTGCCTATGCTGGATATTTATATCAAGCCGTTGTCTAGTCGTCTTAAATTTAATCGCCGGCCGAAAAGTCCCATTAGAAGAATCTTCTAAAGGTTGAATCGGATCAGACTTTGTTGGAACTTGCACCTGTGGAACAATAACCATATATCTTATTCTGCAGAGTATCCATAATAAACATTAGATGGAGGAAGATGGAAAAAAAATTATACACGCAAAATAATGGCCCTGGCTCAGGAGCACATGAGATTTAACTGCAAGAGTCAAGCCTAGGTTTTCTTGAACCAGGTCTTGAATTAATTTTTTTTTATTTACGTAACGGTCTATTAAGTATTTGTAAGCTTTAAGAAACGTTCCCCGTTTTATTTCCGTAAGCCAATAGATTTTAATTTTAGGTAACGGATATACACATCAACTCTATCCTGTTTTCGTACTGAAAATATCACGTGCAGACCTTCCATCGTGAAAACTTGAGCAGCTTGAGCTGAGTTCGCGAAGAGCCGTCCCCAACAGTGCATTACAAATTTTGACACCAGAATGCGTACGCATATTTCGCATGCGCAGTAAAATAAAGTCGAAATCGTTAATTATACAAGGTGTATCAGGTTCGATGGTCATAAAGTACCTAGCGTGATCCTGCGTATGATTACAAATTTAAAGTTCCTTATCGAAAATGTCGAAAACTCAAAATGGGGAAGTTGCATGGAATTTTCTTTACAAATTAAAGCACTGTTTCATACAGATTGTGTTATGCTGAATACAAAATGGTTGCTAAATTCATTCGAAATATTAAAGAAACCTATTAAAATTAGCGCTAAAAACGTGAAACCACGCCTCCCAACGAAAACGATATCTGACGTCACTTTCCACCAAATGCAATGATTTTATGTGCATGTGAAGCTCGATCTGATGATTAAGCACTGTTGGGTGTAAGCTTTAACCATTGTTGGCGATAATTATGAGCAGGCAAGTGACATCATAATACTCACACACTATGACGTACCGTTTTCTTGTGGTGTCCACTTTAATATTTTTTTAAAAAATAACTATGAATATTTTTCACAAAACAATTATTATTCCTTGATATCGATAACGAATACTATAGAAAACAATAATTTAAAATTTTCATGCAACTTCCCCATTTAAATTGCGTCGTTACGTCATTTATGAACTTTACGCACCAACAGTTCATTAAATTCAAAGGGGCGATTACAATTAAATTTCGCGGCCATTGTTGAGATTAAATGACGTTTTCGACAGGTTTTCAGCAAACTTCGCCTGATGTTTAGATCCTTAACATTTGAGTTTTGAACATTTTTCATAAGGAACTGTAAGTTTGTAATCATGCTAAGAATCACGCTAGGTACTTTATGACCATCGAAGCTGATACACCCTGTATATCATATATATAAAATCAGCGACGGTGGACTATGTCACAACAAAGAAAAAATCTAACAATGGGTTATTACCCGATTATACAATCGGGTGGGTTCGCTTCTAGTTAATAATATAATTTTGTTGCTTGCTAGCGCTAGTGGGAGATTTAGTCCATTGTTGCTACACACAGAGCCACAAAATTTTCTTTAATTATATAATTAACAGTTTAAAGCTATTTTTAAATTTTCACCATCTCCAAGCTCTATATTTCAGTTCAATAATAACTGAAATCCTTAATCCTAATAGTGCGACGATAAAATGTAATTTAGCCAATATTAAAGAGGCACTATTAAAAAATAATACTAATTTTCATGAGAATCCGTTTTTATAAAAAATACTATTTTATTCAATCCCCTCCCTTCAAATGCACTCACGTGCGAACAAAATGTTCAGACCATCCGACCCATGTTCAACGTATTTTTACGTTAAAATCAAATTTCAACGCTATACTTCTCCTTTACTTGATCAAGGTGAAAGTAGAGGGTAAGAGGAGGAACTGAACGAAAGATTTCGTTACAAAGAAGCAATTTCCGCGCCATTCAAACGCTGATTCACAGGCAAGCCTGCGCTGAGGGGTCATTTGGACCCAATCCGCGCAGACCGTGGATTGAACTGGATGGGTCTACTTTAGAGACGTTCGTGGGGGTAATAGAGCGGAGGGAAGAGAACCAGTCTCATTCCCAACTGTGTCACGGACCGACCGCATCCATTACCCTTGATGGGAAACCTGGCTTCGTTCCTCGGACGTAGATAATAAAAATACACAAAAAAAAATTCCACATCAGAAACCTGAAAAGAACAAATCTATATTTGAATACGTTTTTTTTTCATCGGTCTTCGTGTTTATTGCATATATACCTAACGATAAAATGCGTCAGATCCAAATAACATCAACACGTATAGTCTATAGCAATTGTATATTTCAAGAACATAATCATCGCTTCAAAGAAGGTCAAAGATCTAATAATGTAACAGCCAATGAAACAATGTAAGTGTGGAATAAGAGTATAGGTGTATTCGAATTAATGCAAATCACAAATTGCAAAAACTACTTAAAAGTAATTTTTTTAAATGACTTACTAAAGAATCAATGGAAATCTAATTTTTTTTATTAATTGGATCTATTACATGGTCGATTCCTAATGTCGAACGCCCGCATTAGAGCTGAAAGATTTAATATGGGTTTCAAGATTAAAGCTAGGCCAAATTCAAGAATCCCGAATTAATGAGATTTATCGGATTTGAACGGTGTAATTAAACCCTCGTGATCCGATATCCGATTTAATCTTGTTAATCAACGGAAACGTTGCATCCGTATTATTATTGAAATGGTGCTTTACTTTTAAAAGACTGCTTTTAGAAATGCTGCAATAGGTCTCCATACTCTCTTTCTTAAAGATTGGCTGATCGAATAAACTTTCTCTCTATTTCCTTCGTCTTTTAAAATTGATATCGATGAGAGGTTCTTCTTTCTTCCGTAGAATAAAAATAGAGAATTTTTTCCAAGCGAGCGGATCTTCGAGTGAATTTGCCGACTATCTCAGTGGCGGATAATAATCAAAGTTAACGAGATTTTGTCTGATTGCACTGGCACTCCATTCAATTGAGTGCACTGGTCCTTAAATCGAGAGAGATCAAGAGAAAGAAAAGAGATGGAGGGGAAAAAAGGATTTTTTCCTGTGCTTCTGTTTGTAGGGCGTTGTTGTTAAGGCTTTCTGCAAATCCTTTATTCCGCCGCCTTCTTTCTCTCTAGCCCCCCCCCCCCCCTCTAGCAGCAAACCGTGAACAACAACAAATAAGACGAATGTTCTTGTAATGTGAATCCCCAATTCCGAATGGAGAGGGCAACCTTTCTTCTCTCTCTTTGGCTGATAGCCTGATGTTTCATTCATGCTCTCATGAGGAGGAGTCATTAGCATAAGCAGCAGGGCAGAGCGAATCAGTCGACTCTCACGCAGCACCCTTCGCCCATTTTCATTCGAACCGCTTCAATTGCTGCCAACCGATGCCAGGTGGAGTTGCCTCGACCTTATGCCTCTTTGAATCCTCTCGTACATCTTCATTCTGGCGTTTATTGTCGCCAAATCAGAACATTTCCAATTAGGACAACGCCTTTCAAGACCATAGAATTAGGGATGGAAGTAAACTCAAAATAAAACTTCACTAAAAAGAAATATTGAGTCCCAGGTGCTGAAATATTTATTAAAACGATAAAGAGCTCGCACTATATTGGATCTTAAAATAGAAAAGCATGGATGTTGATGCTGTTACTCATCTCCACATCATACTTTTAAAGGCTCTTAATATAAATCAGAGCCGATGATATATTAAATGAATAATTTGACCCCATCATTTTCTTAATTCCTCAGCAAAAAATTAACATGCCTATAACTTAAATATTTATTCTAGCATTCTGAATATTTGGTAGATATAATGTCCATATTATCTAGTATCACAATATTATTTATCTCTTTCTTTTTGTATCCCTATTTTATGGATAT
Source organism: Rhysida immarginata (assembly GCA_023313115.1). Lineage (NCBI taxonomy): Eukaryota > Metazoa > Arthropoda > Chilopoda > Scolopendromorpha > Scolopendridae > Rhysida > Rhysida immarginata. Next base: position 2,435,038 of record JAHWFO010015425.1, on the reverse strand, counting down.
TTAGTTTAACAGTAGATACCTCAACAAAAGGTTACACCGAAATACGCCACCTTCAATATCAAAACCCAGAAACTAAACGCCAAACGAAGAACCAAAATTCCTCGGTAACAAAAAGTGTTTTCTCCACCGCAAGATTGCCTATTTACACCCTGAAATAGCCCAGAAAATCGGAGCAAATACAGAAAAAAAATCGAATTAAACATGAATGTGAAATTAAATTAAATTAAATTAAATTAAATTAAATTAAATTAAATTAAATTAATGCGATGCCACCGCTGGTCGTAAGAGACAAAATCTGTTTATCAGGAGCATGTGAACATTCTGCTAGCAGCCAAATGCTGATATGTCTGACCTCTCAGACGCTCAGAGTGCTATGATCATTGGAACACTCCTCGCTGGAGCCTCAGTGACGAAAAGAGCCAATCTTGTGCAAGAAACACTGCATCAACTGTTATGATGGCTTATACAAAATAAACTAAAACGTCATCTTCGAAACAGAACGGTTGACAGAATTCAAAGCGAGCTGACAAGAATAGACAGGTATTGAAGCGGATTGTGGCCTGATTGCAGAAGACAAAGGTTGTCCTAGATAACCTCCGAGATGAACACCCATTCTTAGCATTCCGTATCAACCGAAACTACCCAACGGGGCCTGCCTGATGCAAGCATTCATGACAGAACGGCTGTTCCAAACATGCTTTGACGCTAATTACTTGATTTAGCGACAACAATGAAGCAGAGAGCACAATGAATAGATAGAACAAAAGATGGGACAGATCATATAGTCGGCCGTATCTGCCTTTATATTAATCCGACCAGTGGAATTGTTTATGACATTGGCATTTATATTGACTACCTCTTTACTTTTGTCAAGCATGCTGTGGAGTGCGATATCTGCAAGTGGTCTAGAACCATTTCTAGCCCTTTTTGTGAAGATCACAAAGCGATATATCAGCCTTATGAGTGTTCATGTTCATCCTGTACTCCAGGCAATTATTTTGAACGTTGAGAATTAAGGGTGATTTTTTTAATAAGATTCTCAACAATAAATTTTAAAAAAATAAAATAGCAACAAAAATAGAACTATATTTGAAGGATATAAAATGAAGAAGTGTTAAACTTGAAATTCAAAAATCAACTACCTATTAAAAAGTCTATGCATAGTCTAAAAACTTGCAAATACGTAAACGAAGACATTTTTACAGCATCTCAACCGGAAATTTACACAAAACGTCGTTATCTTTCAAGAAGTGCTACAGAAAAACATAACCGGAGATTCCACGACATAATGTCGAAAATCCCAATCACAGTGCAAAGGGACAGTTCATCATTAGTTGATTTGAAGCCGGAAACCGGCTTTTGGAATCATCTTCTCACTGGAAGATTTTTCTTAAATTATGAGAAATGTAAGAATGATTATTAATTCTTTTAAAATATTTCAATTAAAGAATGGACAACAACGATTCTGGAGTTAGTTCGCCTAAAGTTAATAAGCCAAAGCTCCGATAGTTAATCCTTAATGACTGAAACGCAGATTCAATGGAATCTTCTCCTTTCAACGGTGTATCTTACTTTTTTACGAATGCTAGGGTGCTGTATGAATGTTTTTCGAACATTGTAGAGCAGCTGTGGTTTCTATGGCTAATTAATTTATTTCTTATCGAAATTAATTTATTCCTCTTTACCGAAAAAGACATTCTAACAAGGGAACTACACGAACATGTATCTCACAGATTCACACCAAATTGAAATATGTTACTGATGCTTCCAAAATAAGAAAATGCTAAATTTTGTTTCTTTCAAAATAAACCGAAAAACGAAAAAACTTGAAAGAAACAAAATTTTTAAAAAACGACTCCATTGTTAAAGCGGTGTGTAGGTATATTATTGCGCTCTGAACTTTTTTCTTCCACTACTCAACAATACACACGAATCCACTTCACCTGAAAGTAACGCTATGGCAGGGGGGTGCAACTTCACACTTCTCGTGTCTTTCAAAATGGCGGAGCGTGCAGTCCAGGTCCGGTTCTAGAGAGCTATTAGCAGCGCAGATACTAATCTCTACGAACTGTAATTATCTCTTTTAATCTCCATAACCGAAACAACTGTAAGCTCTAATAGCTATGCTACTGCACAACTTCTCATATTTTCTGTAAAAACTAGACAAAAATAAAACAAATTCCAGTCTTCTTATCAAATCGTCTTCTTTTCTACTTTGGACAAATATACCTATATAATATGTAAATATAATATAAATAAAGATGAGATTAGTTCACTTTGTAAAAATGAAAACAAAAGAACTTTCAAATGATAACTTAAAATATGTAAAACGAAAATATAAAATATCTGATTGAAAAATTCGCACTTTGTGATTCTTCTGTATTAATTTAATTTTAGGGGTTTGTAATGTAGTCTAGAAACTTTTTTTTAAATTTGTTCGTATAAATTATTCCAATATGAAGCTTATAACATTTTGCAAGTTTTCACTCAATTGCTAATATGAATTGAATTAAATGTATGTTGACATCACTTTTTTTTAATGGCAAACTAATTTTCCACACTTTACAGAAACTGACATATTTTATAATTTGGAATAATAAACTTTTAAACGCAACATTTACTGAAAAATAGCTTCAGTTGTATACAAAAACAATACAGTCGTCTGCTATTCAAGACAGGATTGGTTCGCAGCGCCGCCCTGGTGAACAAAGGACTTGTGGCGCCACTGAGTTTCTACCTCTGCGTATATTTATCTATCTCTATGAGCTATGGACTTCGTTGGAAGAAACGTCACTTCCTTAGTGATTCGCCACCTTGGTTCCACACAGCCCTTGCTAGGAAGAGTTTAAATCATTTTCTCCTTTTGAAATTAATTTTGGATCGTCATAAAAAACGTAGCAATACAATATACTTTTATTGCAGACATTCTGATCGCTTATCTAGCCAAACTAGTGTCAGAATCAGCATATCTAATGCTTAGCAACGACTTGTGTGGAACCAAGATGGCGCGTTGCCAAGGTGGAGCTAACTGTTACGTCACTCGTGCGAAGTCCATCGCTTCCAAAATATGCTTGCGCGAAAAAAAAGTGCTCGTACAATTAACTGTATGTCCCTTGTAAGTAAAAATTCATTATTTTTTAATAGATAAAGGTCATTATTAGACAGACTCAAAATAACTTAGCCTTGAACTTTCAGTAGAAATGGCGCTATTGTGACTGCACAAAACCGACCAATTTACAAACGATTAGCACTCCTCATTTACGTAAGCAAGTTTAACGACAGCATTTTAAAAGGCAAATGGCACTAAAAAATATCGCTATCGAGATAATAAATAATCAGAAAGAATGTAGCACAAAAAAAGAAAACAAATTTTTATTTGCTTTCTTTCAAATGGAAAAAAAGTTACAAACTTTGCAAGAAAGAGGCAACAAATAAGCGAAATGGGAGGGGGGGGTGTCCATTCAAAAACGTTAGCTGCGCTTGACGTCATCTTAGCCAAATCGAGGCCGACGAGATCTATAGGCCCTGTAAATCTCGTCGGGTCTGTTCTTGTGAATCGCGCCATGGCGTGTAAATCTCTTTGGCCTCGGTTTGACTCAGCTGACATCATAAAGCAACGCTCTTGCGGGAGTTTTTCAAAAAGAATTTATATTGCCGGAAGTGGCCTTTAAATTATGATATCTTTATTAAAATGAAAGTAAAAAAAAAAATAAAATTGATATCAGTAAAATATTCAAAACTATATGAAATCAACTTCCGATCTAGTGTCACTTGTCCTTTAATTTGATTACGAGCTAAGTATTATTTAAAATTAATTTTTTATTCTTCTTTTCTGAGTGATACTTGAGAATTGTCCATTACAAATAGAAATCGCTAAATGGTAAAAGCAAATATGGCAGTAGTGGACTCTAGAGGTCACTTGAACTAATTCATCCAATATCGGATTTCTCCAAATGTAAAACAGCAAATGTATCTTCACCACTTATAGAAAACCTATAATGATCCTTAACTTAATAAATCATCCTTAAACAGCCCTTAACTGTATAAACATGTCTCTTTTTCATTACATAACCAACGGAATATAGACAAAATTAATTTTCTACTGACCATTTATTAGCTTCATTAAATGAACATTCCAAAAAATTCAAAAAAGCACCGCGAATTGCAAAAAAAAAAAGAAAAGAAAAAGAAAGAAACAGAGTTAAAATCAAACATAAAATGAAGAACAAAATCTATAAACCTACCATCTTTACCTATTCGGTAGGACAGTAGGATCCATCAATTTCTACAAAACCATAACTCTCAAAATGAAAGTAAATTCGTAGACAGTGGAATATACCATTAAAAGACAAATCGGTGATAAACTTTATGTCTATTTAAACTGTTAGAAAATTTAAAACTGAGCTTAAGATTTTCTAAATTTAATGTTCACTTTTGCAACCGTTTAGTAAACAAAAATCATCATTTCAATAAAAATTATATATCAAGCAAAATATTCTGGTCGCAAAACAAAATATCAAAGTTTAAAGTGCCACTTACAAGAGAAATTCACAGTTTCTCTTCGGGAAAAGCATTCCGAAAAAATCCCAATAATTTTGAAAATTAGCATGCAAATTTGCTCCAGTCAGGATTTTGATGCGATGTCGTGGCTAAGGTCATGGGTGACCTTCGTATCATTTTATAGAGTTGATTTTTCTAACACCTATTTGCGCACAGAAAAGGAAAGAGCAGACGGGACTTATATTCGGAGTCAGTAATTTTGTGACAGTAATAGTTCTAATAGAGATAAGAAATAGAGTAGCAGCACAGTCAAACATTCAGGAGACTATATTATTTATGGCGTTTCCTTTTCCGTAGCAACTTCAAGATTCCATTTGCTAGCACGATAATGCTTGTTTACACGGGATATGTCTCTTCTGTGAATGCCTCCACTAAGTTGACAACCTCCTTTGATCAACGAGATTTCTATGCCCGATTTCTCTATGGGATGTAATGAACTTCAGTTGTAGCCGTCTCCAGATAACAGGAAACTATCAGACTGCTTGATAAAAAAACGTCAAAGAACATGAACTTATTATATTATTATGACTTCATGATAAAACGTAGCCAGATATGGTTTTATTAAGAAGCTAATCTAATATGTATTCCTTATGATAAACTTAATTTCGATAAAAGGCTATTTGTTTGTGGAATCAATTATCTTTTCATTCACATTATATCGTTTGCAGTGTTTTTTCTTTTGGTTTTTCTTTTTTTTTTTTTTTTTTTTTTTTTTTTTTACGATCAGACGTCTACTTCGAGTTTGCTTGATCTTATTCGTAAATTATAATTATATTTATATAGGTTTGGCACTTGACCTCTCGGATTTTAATGAAATTTGGTATATACACTGGCCCTAGAGAGTTGGTAATGAATACCAAATATTATTAATTTTTATAGATTTTTATGGAAATTACGGACATTTATAATTTTCGAAATTTGTGTGTGGGCCTTATCTATGAAGTACTGTAACTTCGGTTGTATTTTACTTAGAAAAATGTGATTGGTGACATATGAAAGCTATTTAAATGTAGATCCTATATAAAATTTTGAAAATTATATTACGCATGCGCAAATATTTGAATTTAATAAAAAATTTATATTTATGCAAATTTCTCAAATGGTTGGTATTTTTTTTTGGTTAAAAAATTATTACCATCTTACACATACTTTCATAAAAACTATACAAAAAATTCAAAAACTGTGTTTGTTCAGTTTTGAAGATATTAATTTTTAAAGCTTGAGCTCCAAGCAGCGGGAGTCAGGTGGTATGGACTTGACTACTCGTACAGGAAGAGAAAGCGTGTAACCTTGGAACCATTCCTTTTTTTTTACGTTTTATTATTTATAGAAATAGTATTATTAATTAAAATTACACGAAAAAATAAAATCAATAGTAGCATTACAATAATAATTAAATCAATAGGAAAAATGCTTCTTAGAACTTCAGATTTTCTTTTCAGAAGTTAGAAAAGTATTGAGCACTTGTTAAATAAGATAATTTAGTAGGAAAATATAAATTTGCATTATGATGTCGAATTGTTAGTAATACAGAAAATATATTTACTTTATACTTCCTCAGAGTCAATCACTTCTGAATTACCCTGAAGGACGAGATGAATTGCAGAGGCAGCTGAAGTTGATACAGGCTTCATTATACAGTGTGATTCAAAAGTTTGTGTGCAGTAGTGCATGGAAACGGTACAGTGCACACATCAATTCTCTTTCTGCAGGACGTCTTTGCTGATCAAATCATCTCGGGTGGCATCTGGCTCACACCTCTCGATTTCTTCCTTTGGGGTGCCTTGAAAGGTAAAGTGCATGCAAACAATCCGCACACTTTGCCTGAGCTGAAGGAGGAAATTCAGCAAATCTCACCAGCCATATTGAGCAGAGTGTTTTCAACATGCAATTGCGCGCTAGCCGATGTCGTAAGGCCGGTGGCGGGCATTTTCACCTCCAACCAGCCATTGTAGAGTAACTTTTGAATCATCTCGTTCTGAACATATGATTCAGATAAAGTTACCGCCGTATGATAATTTCTTATCCGTTTCACAGCTATGGCTGAATCGAATCTAATTCTGTAATCTTTTTTTCATATGCCTGTATCTCTTCCTTTGAAACGTAACAGAAATCATATAAATCCCTTGGACTTTGTACATGACTTTCTGGGGGCATTTGAAGGCTAGCTCTGGCAGCTACTCTTTTCAGTGTTCCTCCTAATCCGTTACTTGGCCCCTTCCCATGATATATGGCGAAATAGAGCCACTCTGCAGAGCAGAAATTCGGAGAGGAAATCCGGGGTTATTGTCGATAAGAGGATTGAATGGTATCTTTTATCTCCTCATCAGGGATTGAATGTCCCTTAAGGTGCTTTTTCTTCTTTGGGAAGTGGTGAAAGTCGCAAGGTGCAAGATTTTTCATCTTTGAACTGCAGTTTTTCATGTTTGAACTGTAGGCGCTGCAACACCTGTAGTGTGTGGCGATTGTTTGCGGGCGAGCGTTATCGTGCTGCAGAAGATGGTCCAAAGCTGCCATTCAATCCTGGTGTCGACAACAACCCCGGAATTCCTCTCCGACAGGTTCACCCGAGTGATCACACGTTGGTGCAGTGCGTGGAAAGGGGTGGGGACTATGTCGAAAAGTGAATAGTGCATTGCATAGATGACAAATGTAATTATTATACAGGGTGTAAATGGACGACGTTTCACAAATTTAAGGATATGTAGAGGATGATGTTTTGAACATTTTTTATTAATAAACCCATAGTCCCAAACGAAAAGCGTCGGAGCCACAGCTTGTTTGATGTCCTGGTTTGTCAAGCATTGAACTAGGCACGTTTACTACGATGTCTCCTGTCATTGCATCTTGTAGGCCTTATGCGGACTGTCAGCTTGCAGGCTATTTTCAAAGCTTTAAAAATTAAAATTAAAATAAAAATACGTAATGCGGCCAATTTACATGACTGGCAATTTACATGACTGGCAGGGTGTAAATTTGTGAAATGTCGTCCATTTACACCCTGTATACAAAAAGAATTTTGAAAATCGGTTAACAAATAAAAAAGTTACAGCCATGTAGGCATTACTTTTCGACCACCCTCGTATCTTCTCTACATTTATCGAATTTTCTTTTAAGAACTTAATGAGTTCACATTGAAGGGAATAAAAAAACAGCTCTAGAATGTATAAGACAATCGGATATTACCACAAAATTTATATTTCCATCTGAAGAACTGTAACATACAAACGGATGTATTGTGGCTTGGGACTCGAGCTTTAAACATTAATATCTTCAAAACGGAGCAAAACACAGTTTGGATTTTTTGTATAGTTTTTATGAAAGTATGTGTGAAATGTTAATAATTTTTTAACAAAAAAAATACTCACCATTTGAGAAATTTGCATAAATAGAATATTTTTATTAAATTCAAATATTTGCGCATGCGTAATGTAATTTTTAAAATTTTATATAGAATCTACATTCACCAATCACATCTTTCTAAGTAAAATACAACCGAAGATATAGTATTTCATAGATAAGGCCCTCACTCAAATTTTGAAAATTTTAAATGTCCGTAACTTCCATAAAAATGAAAAAAAAAAATAATATTTGGCATTCATTACCAACTCCCAAGGGCAATTGTATATACCAAATTTCATTAAAATCCGAGAGGTCAAGTGCCAAAGCTATAAAATTTCTGCCTGAATTGACGTGGAGTGATCCATATATTGTTATATAAATGAAATCGAGCTTTTTTATACGTTTATGAAAAGTGAATGAAGTAAGCGATTTTACAAAATTCCTTAACCCTATAGTTGCCAGGCGGAATAATCAGTTCACTGCTACTTTATAGCGACAATTTGTATGAAGATTGAAGAAAATAGTTACGAGAGGTCCTTGTATTGCATCGTTTAGTTTTTTATCGTTTAGAGGTCCTACATTTGTACAGGCTTTATTGCTGATTGGGAGAAACAACCGGTTTCGCCTTTTATAACCGGATTCGTCAGGTTGTAATAAAGAAAGTTGCTTTTATACAAGAAAAACATTTTGGCAATATTGATCTTAAAACCATTAACTATCAACTGACCAGGAAAGCTATGCAACTGACCAATCAATGAGATCAAAGGGTCTTTTAATTATCTTGATGATCAGAATATGCTAAAATGTGTTCATCAATAGTGCTGATGTGCCTATCGGGTTATTCAAATAAATCACAAAGTGAATTCGTCCTAAGGGGGAAGGAAACTCCGAGGAATTCATAACAGATTTTTTTTAATGTAAAAGTAAATGATTTATTAAATTCTTTGTGCAATCGACAATATGACTTAGTATCAAATTTTGCAGATATTTGATGGTATTATAAAGGAACTCCCATTATGTAACGTTCATTTTGAAATTTCCTGCCTATCACTTCTATGTAAGTATCCACAATGCTATAAGATTTATTTTGCCCTGTAACTTAACTATAAACCGAAACGGTCGACAATCGATTTGCAAGTGACTGTGAATGACATACAGCACAGTTTCAATGAGAGAACACTCTGACGATCATGTATGGTGCAAGATTTAACTTTCTCTATAAATGTCTTGAAATGCCAAGAATACGTGCAGGCTCATCATTTTATAGAAATAGCATTATGTCAGAGTAGAGGAATTTCAGAAATTATGCCCCCTTGCTAAGGACTCTTATCGAACAGGTATAATACTCTCTAGATCCATTCTCTAAAAATTTCTGTAAATTTTTGAATACTACGACAATATCTTAGATATGAAAGTGATGCTTCAATGTCTTCCTAAAAAAATGATAAAGTTTTTTAAAAATTTTAACACTGACTACAGTTTTTTAGATAAGTAACCACGATCATCTTCGGCAGATAAGCTATGACTTGCCGTTGAACACAATATGATATCATGCTTGTTCCCATCTAAATCAAATTAAAATCGATAGTGGTTTGCAATTGATACGCAGGAGTATATCAGTTCGTTGAATAGCATTGATACTTGACATTAGATCTGACATACCATGTGTAATTGCATTGTTTCTGGCGGAATCCCATTCTTTTAGCTTCTCCAATTTGCAAAAGAAATTTGGTGTACCGCTTGTTTTCTTTAAGTTTCTCTACACTATTTCCCAATACTTTGGCGTCTATATGAAAACATGAAATAGCTTGTTACATCTTGGCTTGGTGGACACTCGAAAATGTCGCTTCATGAAAATCCATTCTTTTCTCTTAAAGCACGAAAGATACCCATTTTTGTAACGTAAACGAGCATACTTGTACAGAAGAATGTGCGAACACAAGAACGTCATTAAACTAATGTAATTGTATGGTGAACGTCAAAATCAGTCCTTCAGTAGTATTCATAGATAGATTTCTACAAATCAATCCATCACGGAGTAATGTTCCGGTCAGTAAAATGCACTACTCTGGAAACAGCCTACATCAGGGTTCGATCCTTTTGCATAATAACTTAAGACTACACATATTCAGATCACTTTGCAGAAACGCATACAATTGAATTATGAAATTCTATCTCATGGAAAATTCCCCTATATACTTAGAATGAGCTCGCTCTGAGACAAATGTACAGCTCAAACGCGGCTAATACTACCGTAGATAAACTGTCAGTGAATTGAGTTTCTGAATGTCTGAATGTTCGGCTACAGCACGGGAAAAGCAGCAGATTTATCAGACTTCGACAAGGACAAATCGTGTGGCCAGGCGCCTCGGAATGTCGATCTCGGAAATAGCGCTTTTTGTGGGCTGTTCATAGTACTTATCTTTTCAAAAGTGCTGTACGGATGGAGAAACGACGAGTTGCCTTGCTGCTGTTTGCCGTCCACGGTGCATTGAAGATTAGTACCCATTGTTCGGTATGAACGAAAGGCTACAGTAGCCCAAACCACCAGTCGCTACAACAGTGGTGACCTAGACAATGTGTCCCAGCCAGTGCCATCTTTCCGCATGGGCGCACCCGGGCGCATGCCCTGGGGCCCTCGAGTCCTTCCGCTGGCGACAGGGAAGGGCCCTGTTTAGCCAGTTTAGGAGTGAGCGCACGGGGGCCCCGGGGACCTTAAAGACGGCCCTGGTCCCAGCGCACAGTTCAACATAGCGATCTGTGTAGGGCCTGCGTAGCTCCAGACGAGTCCTTAGAGTCATGGCACGCCATCGCCTACTGCGCCTATACCGAGGAGCACAGCAATTGGACTATACCCATTGGGCCAAGGAGCACAGCAATTGGACTATACAGTAGACGACTGGAAGAAAGTTGCCTGGTCCATCACGTGGACGGTCGAGCGCGGATACGCTGATTTCCAAAAGAAACAGTGACACCCAAATGCACAGTTGGACGGATACGACTTTGCAATGTATGGAAACTAGAGGACCAGCTGATAAGCGCCTGGTGCCAGATACTTCAGACTATTTACCATTACCTTGTCGAGTCGATGCTTCACTGCATGTCCGTGGTTTTGCGGAAAGGGATCCTATGTCTTATTGAACAGGTGGTCGTAAAGTAATGGCTCATCAGTGAAAATTATTCGTTATTTTGTTTTTGTCACTTTAAATAATTGTCAAAAATTCCTATATACAAAATTAATGAAAAAATTTTTTTCTGGCGAGAAAGAAAAGTTTCCTTTAAGCTTAAGATATGAAGGCAATAGGCTAAAAGTAAAAGCAACAGAACATGTAAATTTTCATAAGCATCTTAAACAATAATTAGCTTTTTGTCTCAAACGTTGTAAATAAAGAAATAAAATTAAAATTCTGACGTGTTTATTTAATAAAGACAACTAAATAACCAACCATCATTAACGTGAACATCAGCAATTAAAAATGGCTTTGTTTGAGAACAAACAAAAATTCTCTAACTACCTATCGCTTTTTATTTTTGGTAGCACTGGCGCGTTTCTTTTTTCGTTGGCGTTAATGATGTGTCCAACTATTCAATCACGCATGAGTAACATAGGAGACGAAAGGTGAAAACAACCATTTAGCAAATTCTTCTTTTATCGCTCTCACTATCAATAGTAGCGTTCCCCGGATAATTAGAAGAGGGAGATGGATAGATAGGCAGATAAATATGCAGATAAAAGCGAGAGAGATAGAAAAGGATGAAAATTTTTTTCCCGTGGCAGTTTGCACACGAGTGCTTCCTTTCACCTCACTGCCAATTTATGGCGTCCAGAATTTCTGCATTAGGAAATCAACGCTGGTGATCATGATTTATTTTTGCGCGTGTACTCTTCATCATTATACCAACGGCGATGACTCACTGCACCAACATGCACGTACCAGGAGTTTCCATGGAAACGGAAAAATATCACATAGAGCCCCCCTCCTGACAATTAATGGGAGCAGAGGAACTGAATTTCATGCGTGTGGCAGAAGCAAAAGTTCTTTCCGGAGACCAGAGGAGCTTCGTCAAATAGACGTAGGTAAAAGAGAGAGAGAGAGAGAGAGAGAGAGAGAGAGAGAGAGAGAGAGAGAGAGAGGGAAAATGAAAAAAAAGTGTTACAGAATCCGATGAGAGGCTATTTGCTGTGGATTCTTCCTGCTGTAATGTCTACAACGGGGCTCATCAATCATGATAAATTGCACGTTTAATTTACACGGTTGCGATAATGTCATAGCATGATGTGAGCCGCTCGCCAGAAGCAAAAGGAATACATAAATCAAATGAAAAGTCTTACACTAAAAAAGAGGTCCACTTTAATCTCAAATGTAGTCGAACTTTTTAAAAAATCAAATGACTGTTACTATTTATAATATATAGAAATACATACATGCATTAATCCAGTGCCAAATATCCTATATTTCTTGTAAATTATTATAGTAGTATAATTTGAGTTTGTTGGGCATTTTTTCGGTCCTAAATTTCTTATTAAATATTTCCATTAAAAGTTTATTAAGTCACAATAAATTAGAAAAAAAATCAGTGTTGTTTTGAATTTGTAAAATAAATTGCACGTTTTTTTCAGTTCTTTAAAAAATTCTATTTTTTTAAATGGGGGGGAAAAAAATAATTTTTTTTTTAGATAATTTTTTTCTCTCAGCGTGGCCGATTTTTCTTCTTTTCTTCTGCTGTTGAATCCATTACCCGCTCATGAATATTTCCAGACTTCTGTCATCAACGAAGTTTGAAAAACTAATTCGTATTTTCATAATGTACTTCTCCTAACAGGCAACTTCATTTTCACTTTCTTAGCAGCACTATTTGCACGCTCGGAATTCTGAACGGTTCCTCGGTAAATGCTTTTTGAAGAGAGACGGATAAAAACGATTCTCCCAAGAAAATATTTCCAACCCAACCACAGAGTAATTCTCACTTGCATCGGTTTAAGCTCGCTCTCCAAACCTGAAAGACTTATCTGTAAACATCTCTTTAACAGACTCATCCAAAGTTTGAAAATTTCCGTTTTTATTTCCTTTTTTCTCCCCCTTTCCTTCCGCTAATATCCGTTCTCCATATTATAAAAAAACATTTTAATATTGGAACCCGGTTGGAGCGGTGGCTTGGAAGAAATTGTTGGAGCCAGCTTTTGCAGAAATGCAATAAATAACGCTAAGCGGCCCCAGAAAGAGACGATTTTTACGGCGGTGGCAAGAGAGCAGACGGCAATAACGAGCTATGGCAACGCCCGTGGGAATAGAGAGCCCACTGCCACCTGGGACTTGTTTGCGCTTCATAGCCCCAGCCTCCTCACAAGAAAGAGGGGGTGAGAAAGGGGAAAAAAAAAAGGAAACAAAAATTAAAAAAAAAAAGAGGGAGACCCGTTCTGGATTTTAGTAATTATAAATATGCAGTATTGGAGCAAGGACATGCAATAAAGACATCAAATATTTACCGTGGCAAATCATTCCAAAACCTAAACCAATATGACAAAAGTTCTATTTGCTCTCGAGTTGAGGGAATTTTGCTCAGTTAAAATTGGTAAACCAAACACATTTTGCTACAATTTTGAAAAATCATGGCATCGTAAAATCCAGACAGCACTTAATAAAAAATCGGGATTGAGGAAAGAAACCATGCTGAATTGCCTCCTGTTATTAAACTTTTTAGAAATTTGTCAAATACTTTATTAAAACAAATCAAAAGAATTCTTTTCATACCTCATTCTCAGATACAGCACTATTATTGTGCCATGGACCTATTTATTTGTGCACTAAAGCAGGATAACAGCTACTGTATTAACTATTTGGGAACCATCATGTATAAAATTAGACTTTCGGAATCTTGGATTAAAAAGATTCTGTATAATAACAAACATATCGAAAGGTAAAGATTTCATGCTAAATATCAGGTCGTTGCATATCAAATGTCGGATTTCGAGGTGGGTTCCGCGCTTCAGCACGGTTTCCACGTTTAGTAGCAAGTACCCATAACAAAGTGGTACATTCCCAGAGATAAACCTATCAGCGACCAGCTGCCTGAAATTTGCATGTCTGCGATGGTATTTAATAGCGTTTGAACCCAAGCGAAGAGAGTCATGACTTCATACGAATTACGTGTGATAATGCATTACGAGTTCAGGTTGAATCACACTGCATCCAACGCCTCTCGAAACATCAATAAGGTATTCGGTGTAGGCACCATAAACGAACCTACTGTCCAACGTTAGTTCCGAAAATTCCGGACGGGAGTGACGGAACCTGGCAAATGAGTCAAGCGGCAGACCGCCCAACGTGTTGAATGACAATGATCTGAAGCGATCTGTGGAAGAGGAGCTTGCAGGGGATCTTGCTGTATCAGCGTCGACGTCAGTAGACACCTTAGGACCATCGGCAAGGTGAAAAATCAGGACAAATGGGTCCCACATGAACTTACGGAAAACCAAAAAGAGCGTCGGACGGAAGTGTGTACGGAATTGATTTTGCGCCATGAAGAAGCGGGGACTCTTGATCGCATTGTCACTTGCGACGAGAAGTGGCTCCTATACGACAATAGGAAACGGTCAGCACAGTGGCTGGATGCTGATGAACCCCTGCGACAGTTCACTAAACCCTCGTTGCACCTCAAGAAGCTCATAGTTACAGTTTGGTGGAACATCCGCGGTGTAGTGCATTACAGCTTCCTGCAGCAGGGGGAGACGATCACCGCTGGGACCTACTGTCGTGAACTATATCGTATGCACACAAAACTGTGTCAGCAACAACCTGCACTTGTGCATCGCAAAGGCGTCCTTTTGTTGCATGACAACGCGCGTCCGCAGGTTGCACGAACGACCGTGCAGGCGCTACAGGCTCTGGGTTACGAGGTGCTTCCACACCCACCGTACTCTCCGGACCTCTCCCCTACCGACTACCATCTTTTCTAGAGCCTGGACAATTTTCTCTGGAGGAAAACATTCCTAACCCAAGCAGACGTCGAAAACGCATTCC
>JAHWFO010015425.1:2384949-2414394 GCA_023313115.1 Rhysida immarginata | reverse complement strand
ATAATAATAATAATAATAATAATAATAATAATAATAATAATAATAATAATCCAAGGACTGAAGTCTTTATCTTTATTCATTCACTTAATTTATGCACAGAAAATATGCAAGGCTCGTAAATTTAAACTTCCGACAATGAATATCTATGAATAATGATGGCCAATAATTTTAGTTGAGAACAGCACCGGTAATCGCTGGGGGGTGGGTGGGGGAGTGAGAGGACTTTTATCATTGGAAATCTAACGTTATTTCATGATAACTGTCACGATTGTTGAAATGATCTATGAAGCCGCCCAGAGCTGATGGAAGATTCAGGAGTCATGTGCGAGAAAAAATTCAGAGCACCGGGGATTAATAATATTCGGTTGCCAAGTAGAAAGTTTTCCCTTATATCTACTTTACAAGTGAGCGTAACTTTTACCGGTAATAAATTATCGATCTACCCATCGAAATAAATAATTCTAACCATTAAAGCTTTCCTTTGAAAATGATGACTAATCCCAGTCGGCAGAAAGCATTAAAATGTAGCATTGTAAGTTCGTCGAAGCAGGAATGCTCTCTTGGTTTATTAAAAAAAAGAAAGAGGAGCATACGACGAGTGTCTATTTAATGGAGACGCTTATTAATATAGAAATAGAATTTATGATAATTTTTTAATCAAAATATTAAATTTTAAAGATTCCTTTTATATTCATCGACACAGCCATTCAACATCTCAAAACAAAATTTCAAAAAAAAAAAAATGGACGAGAAGAATCGATATATTTCACATAAAAGAATTCTTAAATATTAAATGGCGTTCGGTTTAATTTTTAAACAAGTTCTCGAATTTTGTTCCGTTTTCCACACTACTGTAATAACAATAAATATTTATTAATAAACAATGCTATTAATAATTATATCATGTAAATTCTGTGTAAAGAAGAGTTTCGCTAGTTGATTTTTAAAACACAGATATTATTTTTGTAAACTTTATGGATAATATTTGGATGAAAAACTATCGATGCATGGATCTAACAGTTAACAGTCATTAAACATAATATAATTCATTTAAGATGAATTTTATCTTTTTGTAGAAAATAATTTCTTACACCTGGGTTAGCAAAAAAGTATAGAGGCCAAACAAAAATAGAGAGGAATGTTAAACAAGAACACAAAAGAAAGAACAGCCTCTTCCTTGGAGAAGAGGAAACGGAATGAAGAATACGAAGCTGTTTGGCAGAACCTATCGAAAAATGCTTAAAAATGACAGCCAAAACTTGATAGATATAACCCAGTTGAGAACGGGTAAGCTTGCATTACCAAAACAACAAACTTAAAAAGTGCTCTAAAAATGTATTTCAATTTATTATTTTTTTATAAACTACATTATTAAAAATAGATTCTAGAGCTTTCTGGCGAGACATTAATGTGGTGTGGTATAGAGAAAAAAAATATGTCCCTTTACGTGGCAATATAATGTAGAATCATTGATGATGATGCACCTATTATGGATGAGGAAAATTTATGGCCAGGAAAGAGGTTTAGAGCCATTTTGAAGGAGTCGCTGAATTCTATTTCTAACTTGAACTTATCCTTTCCAGCGGTGTCGAATCAGATGGTGTTGCCTGCTGCTTTACGTCTTAAACCTAGAAAGAATCCTGTACCTGATGGTGTGCATCCTATTGTTAAGGGTTGTCTTCCTTCCTGCTTCCTCGTCTGGTTTATATTTTAATTTGTCGTTGAAGACTTCCTATTTTCCGCATATTTGGAATGGAACTTATTTGAATTCGGTTTTTAAGAAGGGAGATAAGTCGGTACTTTCTAACCAAGGTTGTTAGAGAGAGGTGAGACATTAGCTCGGAAACAACAAGGTTGGTTTCTAACTATCAGGTGAGAAATTAGCTCGAAAACAACAAGGTTGCCACCTAACGACAAATACGCAAAAACTTTTGTGGGAGTCAAGTGTAAACATTAACATGTATTGAAATGAAGTTAGAATGATTGAAAAATAAAAGAAAATGATTCCTTTATACTGAGTATTGGCATGTGGGAATGTATTTGATGTTCGCGAAAAAGAAGAAGGAAATAATTTAATGTAATAACAACCATCAAATAAAATAGAAATAAAGGTTAAAAAAGCAATTATAAGATTTATTAATAAAAGGATAAAAAATTCTATTAAAAATTAAATCAAATTTCTTTTAAAGATCTCAACAGTTAGAAATTATATTTATGGTGTTTGTAAATGTAAAATTGGAAATGTGGATACAAACTCATCTGTGCAGTTATCCACTTTATTAATGAAGAAAGAGAAGTCTAAAGTTAATTTTCCCCTTTTATGGAAAAAAAAAAACATCAAAAAGAAAATACGAAGAGTTTGTTATCTGATATTTTTAACTTACAAGTAAAAGAAAAATAAGATTCTACTTCATTTTTCTAAATAATGTTTAAAAAAAATTTATAAAAAAAGAGAAACTAGAGGAAGCCTCACTGCTGAAGAAAAAAAAATTTTTGATGTTCTCAAAGATATTTGATGCGTATATTCTAGAACCCTACTATTAGGAGTGAAAATCCACGGCTTCTTTTTTTACTACAGAGTAAATCAAAAAAATGATTATTAGAAGCCCTTTTTAAGATTTTACGAATATTCTACTCAGTTCTCACTCTGATCTTTTAACATCTTGAATCCATTTTACTCGCATTGATTTATGGTATTTCTCATTTGGATAGGAATATAACATTTTCCTTATGTATTATTATGTTTATTACTGCAGCCAAACACACACCCATTTGTATTTGAACGTTTTCTTGATCAGCATTGGTGAGTAAAACAGTACAAAGTACACTGATTGGAAGAAAGTAATTGGACACCCATCCACCCGGCAAAAAATGGACCTTTCCGCTACCACACCTGTCACTACTGTATGGAAATGCAAAGATAGTCATCAGACAACACCATTGACTCTACCTGAAGCATCATGCCGCGACAGACGGAGCTGACAGAGTTCGAAAAAGGTGTCCTGGTTGGAATGTCGCTCCAAGGCGCATCCATACGAGAGATTGCCAGCAGCCGGAACCACCCGAAATCAACAGTGGCGTATGTGCTAAAGAAGTACAGGACCAATGGACATTGTAGGAATGCACCAAGGCCTGGTCGTCCAGCCGCATGGACCGACAGGGACCGTCGAGTGCTGCAGCGGGAGATACGGAAGAACCGACGTTCGACGATGACCACCATCGCCGGGGAATTCCAGCAGGCATCTGGATGTCACGTATCCACCAAGACCCTCCGAAAGGAGGCCCACATGCTGGGCTATCACGGCAGAGCAGCAGCCCACAAGCCGCTAGTCACACCGGCGAACAAAACGAACAGACTGCAATGGGCCAGGGAACGCAAAGATTGGACCGTTGAGGACTGGAAACGTGTTCTCTGGAGCGATGAATCCCGCTTCACATTGTTTCGATCGGACGGCAGAGTTTGGGTGTGGCATTTACCTGGAGAATGGCTCCTTCCTGAGTGTATCATCCTAACAGTGAAGTTCGGCGGAGGAGGAATTATGGTGTGGGGCTGTTTTTCGTGGTATGGCGTAGGCCCGGTAGTGAAATTGTAAGGCACCATGAGGGCTACGGACTACACTACTATCCTGGACAATTCCGTTCTCCCAATCCTTTGGCAAACCTACGGTCTAGAGCCATGTCTGTACCAAGACGACAATGCCAGGCCACATGTTGCAGCTCATACCCTTCAATGGCATGCCGATAATAATGTTGAACGCATGCAGTGGCCAGCCTAGAGCCCCGAACTGAATCCCATCGAACATCTGTGGGATGAAGTTGAGCGTCGGTTGAGGGGTAGTAGCCCACTCCCCAAAACACTACCTGAACTGTGGACGGCTGTACGGGACATTTGGCGGGGGATTTCTGTGGGGGTCGTACGTACTCTTGTGGAAAGCATACCCCGGAGAGTGGCCGCCGGATTGCAGCCAGAGGGGGGCCGACAGAATATTAGCTTTATCAATAAAAGCAAATAAACGCACTGCGCGAGGTGTCCAATTACTTTCTTCCAATCAGTGTACAAACAGCTCGCTAACGGTCACACCCACAAAGAATTTTTTGAAATCGTCACCAGGTAGCATTGTCCGCAACTTCACATTCTATAGGTCTATTTCTATTTTGTCATGCTTGGGCAAGCTTTTTGAATATACTATTTTACTTACTCTTAGGAGTTGGTTCTGTCCCTTTCTTTCTGAATCCCAACATGGTTTCATTCAGGGAAGATCTGTGGAATCTAATCTTATTACATTTTTAACCTATTTGAAACAATTTACTAAGGGTAGATTTTCGATTGCCCCGGCCTGTATTTATAATTGACCTTGTGCCGTCAGAGTCTTCTGTGACGAGGCCTTGTGTCTAGAATGTGTTGGCAGGACCTGGGATACAACAATGGCTCAGGTCTTTACATTTTGTTACATGAATTTTGTTACATAAAATAAACTATCTTACATTTCTGTACAATCAATTGGATCAGGTATGCCGGGTTAATACTTTGTTTCAAACAGAAAATCCAGACCCTCTCAAACTGTTAGAAGATCTTTTAGGATTGTTGAAGTATTTGCTCAAACAGATTGTTTGCAAGGAATAAATGCTGCCAAGAGTGAAGAAAAGTTCAAACATATTTCAACATTAGCATTAGCTGTTCTTTTGTTACCTCTGTCAAATGCTTGCGAAATCGGATACTAGTTAAAAATACAGAAAACATTTTAAAGTCTGTCTCACTATATGAAAAAAGTTGCAATGCAGTATGGGAAAGCTGATTCAGATCAACGCGCAGCCAAAAAATAGAAACTGAAACCATAGAGGCTAAAATGAAACTGTACTTCATATTTTTGAGCAATACGCGTGCGCAGTCGGAGAATACTTTACGGGGCAGAGGTGAAAAAGTAGTGACGTGTAGCTTTTTTCATATAGTGAGACAGAGTATACGTATCATGTATGGTTTAAAGCTTAGAGGAGAGACTTGTGTTACTTTCAAATCATCTCAGGCAATGCTTGATATTTTTTATCAAATATGTATCTTGTATCGGATTCCAGTATGGGTAACTGCAATGAAGAGATTGATGCTATGGAAAATATTGTACATGAACTGAATCTGCATGAGTCAGTATAGATGTTTATAATTTGTTTCCACAAGAGAATAAATAAGAATTTAAAAAATCTGTCGTTCTGCTTTATTTTGGCTTTTCATTTTTATGAGTTCCCTGGATAGTGACTACTTTAAATTCTACTTAGAATTCTAGGGGGAATCTAGGTTTGTTTTTTTTTTTAGATAAATGATGACTTTTTCGATATTTCGATCTGGCAACACTGTCGTATGACTATTCATCAGCTTTTTGAAGGTTTGGAAAAGAGGAATTCTGGTCTGCGAGCTGGGTGCCAGCCCTATTGAGCTTCCACCATGACTCCCTTGTAGTTTTTAGGACATTTGGAGACAGCCTTACTCTCTGTGTCTGCGGTAGCCCAATTGGTAAAGGCAACGAGCGTGATACGTATGGCCCTTGGTTCGAATCCACAAAAAAAATTCCATTAATATCTTTACAATAAGACAATCAATAAAAAAAAATGTTTTCACTGCGATCTGAAAATGCGCATTATCAAAAATTTCCGCACAAACACACAAACAAGTGAAGTTCAATAAAGTGTGTAAAAAAGAGTGTCATATCTGCGTGGCATCAATAATAAAAGTAACGTATTAATGCTAAGTAATTTTTATCAATACGCTCCTATTCTGTACATTAGAAAATTAGGTTTAGGGAAAAAAATTTTGAAAATTAAAAAAAAAAATTAAAAGAAAATAAGAAACAAATTCAGAAATAAAGAAGATGGCGGAGTTTACGGTCAAGCCTTTGAGAATTTTAAGAAATAGAAGAGCAGAACGAGTCTTAACAAAATAAATAAATACGTAATAAAAAACTGATTTCTTTTCTTAAGGGAATGGAGAAAAGCAAAAAGCGGAAGATGATGGGGAAAGTTTTACCCTATGAATTTTTTTTTTTTGCAAACAAAAAAGATTTAAAAAAAAAAAGTATGAAGTCCACTTCTAAAGAATCCCGATATCTTCAAAAGAAAGCAAGAGGGAGCAATATTATGGTTAGACTCGCAACACTTGCCTTGAGCACGGAATCTCTACCTGCAAAATGTGAAGTTTCATGATTATTTATTAATTCATTCGTACGCTTATTTATTACTTCATTCGTACGCAAATAAACTATCCTGTCCGAAAACCGCTCTTTTACTAAAGCGGCAGGTTAAATATAAAAAAATTCTTTTGAAAATTTTTTTACCAAATTGTCATCTTATATACTTTACTAATTTTATTGGCGCAATGAACAAATTTATGAGAGAAGCTTATATGAATGAACAATCTTATGATATCGATCGATTCTTGCCCACATGAATATCGGAAGCCATAGTTAAGCATTTGTAGTGTCATCGTCGAGAAGATATCAGAAAGCAACGCCATTTATTTTTTTTCAAAAGAAATTACAAAACTTATAGATAAACAACTAAGTGCAGCTGAAACTACACGCATTTATTTACTTTCCCACATAGGAACCTTGAAGATTTAGGCATTTATCCCAAAGCTGCACCAGCTTCAGAATACCTCGCCCATAGAACTCCGTCGGCTGTGAATACAACCAATGGCGCACGGCAGATTTGAATTCCTCGTCAGTCTCAAACCTCCGTTCACCCAGAAATTTCTTCATAGACCAAAGAGATGGTAGTCCGAGGGCGCTAAGTCCGGACTGCAGGCTGGGTGGCCCAGAACCTCCTAACCGAAACGAAACAGTTTGCTTTGACGACCTTGGCCATATGCGGGCGTGCGTTGTCATGAAGAAATCAAATATCGTCTCCTCTTTCTGGCCGCTTATCCCGAATAGTATGCCGCAGTTTAGTCAACGTTTCACAATAGGTAACGGCGTTGCCGGGTGACCCACGATTCAGGAACTCTACGAGTAGGATGCCTTGCATATGCCAAAAAACTGTAAGCATAATCTTCCGAGTTTAAGGAGAGACTTTAAATTTTTTGCGAATCGGAGTATGTGGATGTTTCCACACTTTGCTTGCAGGTGTGAAGTGCAAGGCCCTAAAATCATCTGCGACAATGCCATTCGGAAACGCATTTTCCTCCTGGTTGTAATCCCATTCTGTTGCCGGTCTGTTTTTGTGTCAGACTTTTTAGAATCCAACGCGAACAGACTTTGCATATCCAAGCTTCTCATGCACCATATCCCATGCAGATCCAGAGGATATTTGGAAGTTTCACTCACTTCTTTCAAGGAAATGCGACGTTTTTCTCTGATTGTGTTGTTAAGTCCTCGGTAATGGCTGGTGTTGTGGCTGACGCAGGACGCTCAGAACGCTGTTTATCGACAAGGCTAACAACTTTTCCTTCCAAAACATTTTACACCATATGCACACATTGGAATAGTCCAAACCGTAAACTTCTACCAGTTCCCCCATGAATTTCAGCGGGCTTTTTACTTTTTGCGAAAAGAAGCCTTATAACAGCTCGCTGTTCTTCCACTGTGGAGGATGTGATTGCGGCGGCCATTTGTAAAACGACTGGTAGCACCTAGTGCGCGTGCGCAGAAACAATTCTTTTTATGCAAAGTCTGTGCATGTACTCAGCCTTCTTTTTGGCTATGTTAACTTTTACACATCGACTATATTTCCTCGTAAGTAAATGGCGTTACTTTCTGATATCTACTCGTATTATTAATAATGCGACATCTTCAACATCGCGGTCTCTTGTAATTAAATTTGCTAAAATCATGCCACACAGAAAACTGGATAAAAGGTAGTAACAAACTAAATAAGGACAGAAACCACAATTCCACAAATGAGATTTTAAATCTGGAGCCACGGATGTAAATTTCGAAGACACTATCCTCTTCATCAACATGTGGAATTGTGGTTTTTGTCCTTATTTAGTTTGTTAATTTAATAACAAGAAATTAAACCTCCCGAAGAAGGTAGCGGAAGCTCTGAGTTCATCAATTTTTACCCCTTCATCTGGACTTTGTAATTCCCCCCAATTTTTTTTTATCAAAATATTTATTTTCTCGAACGTAGAATTTAGAAAATATAAAAGAACCCTATCTTCTTTCCTTTCTCATCATTTACGAACGAATGGTATATCACACGCCATATGTTGCCATATTTTTAAAGACCTAAAATCCTAAAGTGACCGACACCCCCACAACTCCGACTCCACTGGAACTTCATAGAAATGTAGATTTTGCCTGGAGGAATATGTATATCGAATTTCACTGCTTTACATGGCGCTAAATGGCGGCTAGTGTCCACAAATATTCATTTATGGATCACGGATTATCTCAAGTGCTCTCCTTAATAGGCCAGTTATCGGAGGAAGCTCGAGAAGCCAGGAACAGAGGTCTTGTGTTCCGAGAAGGGAACAAATGCGATGAGGACCCAGTGAAGAGCTGTCTAGAGTTGCGATGAGGACCCAGCATCAGAAAATTACCAAGGAGATCTGACAGTTCACTGTCAGCAATGTCATCAACCTCCTAGCAGCTCCCGCAGACTTAAGTGATTCAAATTAAAGGTTCTAGGTTGTTTTCATTGCGCATGTTAATTTTTAGTGGTTTCATCCGGTTTACCTTCCGGTTTAATACTAATCTATTAACTAAGCGAAACATAACATGATATGTAATGATTTTTTCAATGAAAAAATAACAGGAAAAATTCTTCGACCTGATTGTTTAGAGTTTCATCCTCAGCCTCACCAATTTGCCATCTGATGTTCATCTCCAGTATATACTTATTATTTTGTAACATGATATGCTTAAATTCTCCGCTCCGAATGTCTATATATTCATCCAACATATTGTCAATATTTTTCAACCTTTTCAAATTCGGGACACTGTGCATTGCCCAGAAAATGAAGTACGACATTAGAAATATTCGAAAAAATTGGGAATTCCGGTCGAGCCAGTGACTACCGATCATATGGTCTGGACACTGAACATGTTATTGATTGATACAGTCTAAGGTGGAACTGAATTGAAATTCATTTCTTTGCTTCATAAAAACGTAAATGCATTTCTGTATATAACGGTGCGTCTAGTTTTTCTTCACACAGAAGGCGAATGTCAATAGGGGATAGCTTTTGAGACTATCGAAGAGGATTTATGCGAAAGGGTCATTTAATATTCCCAAGCTGCAACGTCATCAAAAGGTTGAAAGTGTTTCCGGTTTTTACGACCCATTCAAAGTCGATGTTCTCAGGCCTGAGACGTCGACTCTTCCGTGGTCGTCATTTGCAATTCATAAATTCATTCATTCGATATCTGCCGATGGCGATGGTTTTTACATGGAGCCGTTTCCCGCCTCGCCCTAATACCTTGGCAGTTTCGCGTATTTTTTCTTCTTTTTTTTTTAATTAATCATGGCCCTTGTCGCTTCTTCGTCAAGTACATTTTTACGATCAAGATTTACGATCGAATTCATTGACGAGACCAGGATGACACAACAATTGATATGTATCAATCGGTCTCATTCTCTCATTCTTTCAGCTTCCGGTGCCGCAAGGCTCCGCCGAATACAAAGGCTCGACTTCCGGTTGTTATGGGAAACGCACGCGTCCAAAAGAGAATGAAAGGGTGGGAAAGAGACCAATCAGAAGGCTATGTCGTTTTTTATAAAGTAACCGCGAAAGAGCGAGTCAGCGAAAAATCGACGCTTCTGAAAGAATGATTCACCCGGCCGTTCGTTCCATCCGAGCCTTTCCCCGTTTAATTCATTCATTAATGATTTAATCTCAGTAGGTCAGGAGAGAACGAATAGGCAGCAACGCGTGAGATTTACGAGGCGTTCTCATTTTCTCCCTCCTACTCCTCCTCTCTCTCTCGCTTTGTCCGAAATGGAACATAAATCTCCTCCCGTGATGCACCGTAAGGGACGGTACGTTGGACACGAGATGCTATCCAGAATTTGATGACACGGGATCAAGTTGATGGTCACATCATGATCACTAACAGATCGAAACTAAATTACATGTGGGCAAAAGAAAGTGCTTTTGACTTTAAATGAAAAGTTATTTCATATAACTACAAAGATAAAGAACAGCTGGCTAGATTAAATGGACTCCCGTGCGCTCTTCGCTTCTTTTGGTTTCACCAAGATGATTCAGAAAACAGAATTTCATAAGTCATTTTCATGAACATCTAAATAAATATCATATTTTTTATTTATTATATTTTCGTAAAAAGAACTAATCAATATTCGCTCGATACAAGAAAGTGCTACAGAAAGCATTGGGTCCATCCAAATTCAAAATTAATTTATATCAATCCTAAAACTGACAAACTTGCTTGTGTGCGTTCGCCTCGCGCAACCACTTTGATTGCATATAGATATCACAGTGTGGTGAAACAGAATTTCATAAAATCGACAGAAAACATTTATAGCGAATTCCAAGAGGCATCCTGATGACAATTCGCCGAGAGCTCCGAATTTGTGTTTTCATGGCGGAATAGCCGGATATAAGCTGAACATTAAAGCAACCAATACCAATCTTGCTTGGTGGTGTAGGGATCGACGAGAATCAACCCTTCAGGAATGGTGAAGGGTCTTATAGAGCGATGAACAACTCTACAGCAGTGGTTCAGTGGTTCCAATCTATTTCGAATCGCAACCTCCTTCTCTAAAAGAAGTAATTCGCAACCCCCCCCCCCCTCCCCATCTCATATTTGAAATTAAAAAAAGGTATTTTAACGGGGTGGTACATGGCGAAATAAAAAAAAAATCCTCGAAATGTCCTATCAAAATAAATGCAAATAAAAATAAGCCCCCCCAGAGGTTTCACGGCCCCCAAGAATTCGCGACCCCTGGGTTGGGAACCATAGTGCTTGCAGTTGGATAGATGGGTGTGTGTATGGAGAATGCCAGGTGAACGTTATTTATCGAAAGTATTATTTCACAAGTTTAGTAATTAGAGTATAATGGTATGGTTTGGTTGGTTTGGTTTGTTTGGTATTAACGTCCTTTTCAACTGCTATGGTCATTTCAAGACGGCGTTATAGGGGCCGCAAATTTTGCCTCGCAAGGGTTCTTTAACGTGCAGCCGGCAAACGACTACACGGGACCAACGGCTTTACTTCCCTTCCGAAGGAAGTGCGTGATCTCAGGATTTCCCCCTGAAAAATCCTCATCGTCCTCGGCCAGGATCGAACCCACGTACTCGGGCATCAGAGGCGATCACGCAACCACTGAGCCACCGAGGCCGATGTATAGGCTGTTTCTCAAAGTCCGGGCTCGGACCCTTTTTTAGATATGATCGTGTTTTAGACAATTCCATGCTGCCTATAGTATAATAGCAGCAAAGAACGCAAGACAGGTTTTATGTTCTTTGGTAAAAGTCTTGGATGCCCCATGCTTCAACATGATCGTGCGTCCGTCCCTTTGTCCGCAGTGGATAAAGGGCTGTGCGGAGTTGGTTTGCTGATATGAAATGTTGAGGACTGATATGCTCAGAGTTTGGATCACAATCCTTAAAAGACCCGCTCTTTCCGCATTTTTATTCTGTGGGTCGGTGTGCAAACTGCATTTTACACGTGGGATGAATTGGAACGTCGCCTGTGACAAGACCACGCTGTTCTTTATTCATGACAAGACTGACCACTGTTCAATTCCAAACTCAATGTTTCAAAAACTGGTGGAAGCGTTCCAAAGCAAATTGTTGGTCTCCCTCCTCCTCTATATTAAATTTCCTTTTTATTTTGCAGAAGAACTGTAAAGGTATCCGGATACTTTTAATCATATACAGTCAGACCTCGGACAATTGTGCTTCGTGATTCGCGAAGTCACAGATCCGCGAAAATTTCATTGGAACTGAACTTATTTGCATCCGCGAGTTTTTCGCATATCCGCGAAATCCTCGGAAAACCCTACAGAAGTGTGTATGTTTAAATTTCGTTGTAATTTATAAAGTTTCATACTTTTAAGCTTTTCATTCTTTGCTAACGGACAAATATCCGTTAGGCGATACTGTACTCAATTTTTATATTAAAAACATTTTTCTCTTTTATTTTGTTGTTGTTGTTGTTGTTGTTTATAAGGGTAATGTGTTAAGCTAACTTTTAAATGAAATTAATGTGTTTTGGAGCATGACTGGGTTTAAACTATATAAATAAGAATATATTATAATTTTTAATGACTCTACCAAACACCCGCGAATCCTCCTCGTTCACGACGGGTTCTGGAACTAAATCTGGCAAATGTCCGAGGTCTGCCTATAGTGTAAATCTCATCTAAAGGTTTGATTTCTTTATATTCATGGAGCAAATATTAAACCATAACGATAGTTATCATATAAATGCTAAAATTAGCTGGTAAAAAATGTTAACACCAACTAATGGCCCTTTTCTTTCCATAAATAAATAACGCGATCACACGTAATCCTAAGCAAGGCTCAATGCTAAGGATTTTTATAAGTTACATAATAATTCGCTTAAATAATAAGTTACTCTAGTTGCCTGAGATCTATTCATTGGTAAGAGCTAATAATGCCAGTCTGAAAATTTCATTTTAATATAAAGATTGAAAATTGTCTAATTTTGAAGCCAGACAAAGCAAAAAAAAAATCAATAAGAAAACTGGATTTCCCTTTACTTCGTCGTTATAAATGCATAATTTAAGAAAAGATCTGATACAAAACATATTCATGGCACTGCTTTGTAATAATTTCTTCTAGCTCTTCCTGAGTTAGTTTCACTAACAGTTCCTAGATAACAGTTAAAATGCACGAAGAATGTTATTATTATTATTATTATTATTATTATTATTATTATTATTATTATTATTATATATGGGTTACCTCATTTCACGCTCATACTTTCAATCGCTTAGTACGTGTGAATTTCGTTTAGAATAGAACAGCTTAGAATAGAACACTTTCATCACGTTTATTGGAGATGCGAGAGCGCCCACCCTTGAGGTTTATGATTCTTTACAGAATCCACCTACTATTAGAACATCGTAATTACAGTATTCCGCAAACAGCCCACTTTGGTTCAATGCAGCATTCTTCCAACCGAAATTTGACAGTTATTCTTTTTCGAATAACCGTCGGGTCGGCTGACACATGTCCATGAACAGCTCTTGCGAAAAAACCGCATGACGCAAACGATTATTACTTGTTTCATGCTGCGACACTCTCACCATTTAATGAACAGACGTACTCACTTCATTGAAATACGAAGAAAGTCATAAAGGTTTAACTGTACCGTACTAAATAAACCAAAGAATTCAGCTATTTTTTAATGTTTCGATTACATGAAAGAAAATATTAACTTACCAATCTTAATCAATTCTGAAAAAAGAAAAAATGGTTATGTTTATTTAAAAAAATCACATTCAACAAAATTTTTAAGGAAAAAAAAATAACAGAATGACAAATTACACATTCAACCAACGTACCAATGTAGTATAAGCCAAATCCCGTCAAATATTACCACTGTAGCCAATCTTTCTGCTCAAAATTCGTAGAAAGAATTTAACACAATTTTTCTATAACAGCAGAAAATTGCCTGATGCTCAAAATAATGATACCTATGTGAATGGATATACCTCCCCCTACCCCTGGTCACTAAAATATAATGCACGACGGCTTTTCAAATTTTATATGTAATTTAAAAAAGAAAAAAAATATCCCAACCAAAAATCCTCTTAATTACGTCAGAATGGAACATTCCCAGATCAAAGAATATTGTTGAAAGGGGGATGAGGATGTCTAATGGCTAAATTCAATCAATATGGACATCCCCTTGTTGATCAAGATTTTACTTTAACCATCATCTAATAAATTCCGGCCCTTTTTTTGGAAATAAGCAGCGCAGATATTATAAAGTTAATTTCGGCGACACCGGTACATTAAACTCAATAGGGAGAAGCCCAAATCAGAATTAAACGAAAATAGTGCATAGATAAGGATCAGTACATACTAAAATTGTTTTAAACATATACGTATGTTATAGATAATAGTAACTGTTTTAACAAAAGTCTATGACTCAATGTAGTCTTGGTTATTCATAAGTCTATAGGGCCATTCGCCACTTAATTAGAATTTATAACTAAATAACTGCAGAGAGAGAGAGAGAGGCCATGTTATGTGGCGTCCTCTTTAGTCATCAAAGACAGATTGACAAATTGTCGTTTATGAGCTTAACCAACGCCACAACAATGTTTCCTATATGGTGTT
This sequence comes from Rhysida immarginata, assembly GCA_023313115.1. NCBI lineage: Eukaryota > Metazoa > Arthropoda > Chilopoda > Scolopendromorpha > Scolopendridae > Rhysida > Rhysida immarginata. Next base: position 2,400,131 of record JAHWFO010015425.1, on the reverse strand, counting down.
CGCTTAACAAACCCAAAGCAGAAGCAACAAGGAACGCCCAACCTCTAAGACAGACAACGTTGCCCTCTCAATCCTATGGTAGCATTCATTTTTTAACGGTATATTAAGTAGCTGATGAATGGAGCTGCCTATTGGTTTTACAATGTCCATCTATCTGAATGTTCTCTTCATATTTTCAACATCTTTTGGTGTGAAAGGTCGAAATTTGTTAATGGGCATGGCCAACCTCGTTATTCATTTTGATTGTAATTGGTCCAAGAGAGTCGGAGTTATGTGGTCGGTCCGGTCCGTATAGTATATCGATATACAGGATGATTCTGAAAAAGTGTGTATAACTGTAAGCAATGACAGAGGTGACCAGAATGAACATTTTCTTTTAATACAAAGTGGGTCCGAATTTGAACGCTAACTGAGATATGAACAGAAATAAAAATGCCGCCACCAAGATCAACAAGATCAACTCAGGTTCTGCAACACCTAGAATAATGAATTTTGGAGGAATAATAGGGTACATAAAATTGTGTATACTGTTGTTAAAATTTGATCTATTCCAACGAGTAGTTTCCGAGTTACGCATTCAAAATCGTAACAGTGCTCACATGCGAGTACTAACCAGCCCGTGTTACGATGTGCAGTCCAATTTTATAATTTTTATTTTCGGCACACCTACCATAATCTCACGGCATGTTAGTGTGCCGATTGAAAATCAAACAAACCTGCATTACAGTGGGCCGGATTGAAATGGGATCAAAGTTATAGAGATCGATCCGAATATATGAGTCACATGACCTTGAAAACTCATTTTCGATAATTTTTCTCATTAAAAAAGGAGATAAAAAATGGGGGATTAAACAAAGGGAATATTTTGGCGCGTTTATCCCTCTTCTTTATCCCCTAATTATACATTTTTTGCCCCACCTTTAAGGAGTTAAATTCCTTAAATTCAGACTTGCACTGCTTTCCTATATCTTCCTTGGGAGGATTAGTTTCTTGCAGTTTAATCAACATACTAGATTTTTCTCTTTTTTAGTTTTTATGAAAATACAGTTCTTATGCTTACTTAGGATTTATTTGAGTACTGAAACGGTTAAAGGGTGAAAAATCACTGACAGGACGGTTAAGCGCAAGGATCCAAATTTTCAATAGCCATCGAAATGAGAAGGTTATGCTCTGGCTACCTCTAACTCCCACGAATAAATTTGGTACTAACTGAAAAGTGAATGGGTTTAAAAAACTCTCCGAAACCCCAAATGGAAAAAAAATCTCACCTTAATGCTCAGAAATTCAAACCAGAGCTTCCAGTTCGGAATCTTATTTTCTAAGCGCGTGACTAAAAAGCCCGACCGGTCGCCAACAGGTTATGTGGTACGGTCGGAACTGATTCGCTTCAGAGTGCATTTCATTTCTTGGACAGCACGGTCGTTAGCAATCGAAACTTTAAGTATATCGTCAGAGTTCGACGAATGAAATTCTGTACCAATTACTTATCTCCTGTACCTTACTTTTTCTTATCTCCTGGCGTGAATTTAGTCCGCCATTCTGATTACTTGATCAGGCAGGAAGCTGGCCTCGGAGTCTGGCCGCGATGAGTCCGACCGGTCCTTTGTAAACATGCTGAGCACGACCGGGCGTAATTTTTTGGATAGCATGTTCGCGACCGCCCGACTTATTAGACAGGCTCTACGTTACCCCTGTTATAAACAAAAACATCCTTTTTGAAAACAAACAAAAGTTGATTTTTAGAATGAAATTTATGCGTTTTTTATATGATTTCTCTATGAATACAAATTAAAGATTTTTATGAAGATTTGTAATGCCATCAGTCGGGTCTACGAAAATTTGCATTCCTTTATATTTTGCGACAAGATTAACAATGAGTTTTAAAATAAAGGTAATGGTTTTGTTCGTTATTTTTAGAAAAAATTTTAAAATTCAGTCAGTTTTAAATCTTCAAAATCTACAATATGGTACATAAGCTTACATTGAATAACTGGCAGGAAAGATAACAAAATCAAAGACCAAGGATGTACCTTTGTACCTTTAAAAATGTGTTTAAATAATAATAAATCGGAAACTACTCTTTATAAAGTCCAATGTAAATTAGACATAAATAAATATAAGGTTTCCTAACTACATGTCGGTAATTTATGTGGTTGAAGAGTGGGAGATTCATCTAAACGATAAACTTCGCACTGTTATCTAGAGAAACACGCTTCTTGACAATGGCCACCTTTCATACCGTCCTCCTGCATAAGAAATGATCGCCACAGGAAACGACTTAAAAGAGGGTGGAGGAAATCTCTGTCCTCCATCTTTATATTAAAGCGACATTAATTCGCGTTTCTTTCGGTTGCTCAAATGAAATGAGACAACGAGATAAAATGTTTAATTCGTCGAAGGTCGTCTCCTGGACTTCACCCTTCTGGTCCGGGAGTGCCATCCCAGACCTTCGGCTTTCGTTCGGCCTTTTGACCTCTTTTCTACAGCAGGTGGTTACATGTTTTGTAAGGATTTAACAAACGATTTCGAACGGTTATAATACGATATAATGCTTATAAAAATAAACAACAAATGATTGTTCAAGCTACGGAGAAAGTATTATACTAATTTGCTTTTGTAGATAGATCGAGCCCCAAGTTTACATTCATCAATACATCCGGGAGTCGAACTGATTGATGGTAATCTTTGTTCTTACTGTGGAGGACAATCATTAGGGATACATTAACAAAGGCAATGCTTAACGGCACTATCTGCTGATAACAGATGTATATGTTTATCAGAATAACCGCGTGGCTCTCCAGTTGTAAAATTGGCATTGAATTTTATAGCAGCAATCTTTTTTTTTTTTTATTTTTTGGTGCATGTGTTCAGCAAGCGGACGTTATTATCAGGAAGAGTGGGGTAAAAAATGAAGATGTTATACGCAATAAAGTTGTGTTCTTTTTTTTTTTTTAATTTCAGAATAAGAAGCTCTCCGACAGTAATTGCACAGTTTATATCTTTAAAGGACTATTATGAAGACCCCTTTATAGGTCTTATAAGGAATCGTAATAATGGCAAACATTAGACATAAATTAAAAAAAAAAACTCTTTCAATTGGTAAATTGTATCCTAAAATATTAAAATTTTTAATAGACAAAGACACACAAGCGAAACCGTTCATAAACATTATATGCTCTTATAGTTAAATATACAAATGTGTATTTGGTTAGGGAAGAGCAATCTTCTTGCTTAGGACAAACTGTAAATATTCATTTAAAACTTAAGTAAATTCATTTCTCTTTCGTTTCACGTGTATACAGGGTGTAAATTTTAAGTTGACAAAGCAGAATAACTCGAAAAATAAGCTTCACACGAAAAAATGCGTAGAATCCAAAGTTGATTATTTTCGAGGGGGCATCTGCTGGTGCTAAAATTAGCCCACCCCCCCCGGCCCCTGGGGGTGGGGCGGGGGGCAACTTTAAAATTTCAAATGGGAACCCCTATTTTTTATTGCAGATTCAGGTCCTACATAAAAAACTACGTACATTTTGTCTGAAACATTTTTTTTATTTTTGGTAGATGGCGCTGTAATTCAAGAAAATCCATTTTCTCATTTTTGCGTGGAAATAACTAATTTATTATTCATTTCGATTCCTACATTGTTTTAACTACAATGTAATTTGAAGACATTTCGTCAACAAACAAATAACGTAAACATTGGCATTTTTTTCAGAATGTTTACATTTTAAATTCTGATCTTTAGAAGAAAAGATTGTAATTTTTCAACTGTTTTTGTGAGTGTACAACGCCGTATTGCTTTTGAATTTACATTATGAATTATCTTTCTGTGGAAGAAAAAATTGAGATGGTGTACATTTATGGAGAAAGTGGGAGAAATTTTGATAATGCAGTCGCGCTTTATGCTCAGCGTTTTCCTGGCCAAACGCGATCACGGTCTTCTTTTGTTCGAGTTATTAAACAATTTACTGCGGAAGGTAGTGTGAACCAGAAAAAAAGAACCCGTGCAGCTACTGTTTGTGGAGAAAACAATCAAGTGTCAGTCCTAGCTGCTGTGGCTCATAATCCACATGCGAGCACAAGAGAAATATCAAGGCAATCAGGAATTTCACATATGAGTGTTTGGAAAATGCTGAAGCTCCACAAATTTCATCCATATCATGTATCTATGCATCAGGAACTACATGGCAATGACCACCAAAACCGTCTAACGTTTTGTCACTGGGCACTTCAGCAGATGCAAACAAACCAACATTTTTTTGCACGAGTTCTTTTCTCCGATGAGTCAACATTCACAAACCACGGGGAAGTTAATCGACATAACATGCATTACTGGAGTGAACAGAACCCACACTGGATTCGAGAAGTCAACCATCAGCGACCTTGGTCAATTAATGTTTGGTGTGGGATAATTGGCGATAAACTTATCGGTCCATATTTTATACTAGACGGTAATTTGAATGGCAACAAATATCGTAACCTACTTGAAAATGAACTACCAGATCTACTTGAAGACCTGAGTATTGAACTTCGACAACACATGTGGTTTCAACATGATGGTTGTCCAGCGCATTATTCATTAGTAGCGCGCGAAGTACTACATCGACTTTACCATGGTCGCTGGATCGGCAGGGAAGGTCCTGTGAATTGGCCAGCCAGATCGCCTGACCTTACATCGCCAGATTTTTTCTTATGGGGTTACCTCAAAGATATCGTTTATAAGGAAACGCCAACCACTCGCGAAAACATGATTCAAAGAATAAGAGATGCTTGCGCTGCAATTACACCAGACATGTTATCAAGATGTGTTCAGGAATTTACAAAACGAGTCAATAAATGCATCGAAGTTGGAGGTCATCAATTTGAACATTTAATTTCATAAAACGGCGAGATGCAAGGGATTTAAGGACAACAAGCAGGCCGAAAGTGAGAGGCGAGGGGACTCACTGGAAATACAAGCACCCCGCAATTCATTTACTTGCAAGTATTTGCAAATAAGAAAAAATAAAACGAAAACAATCGGTCCTTTTAAGGACCACCAAATCTTAAACGGGAATAACTTCATCTTTACACAGTCTTTTACTTTTTTACTCTGTTAGTTAATGAGTTCACTCGTTAGTACGTAGGATGTTCGGTTAGTTAGTTAGCTAATCAGTTGATTTGTTTGATAATTATAAAGTTGTGTGGCCTCATGACCACGAAACAAAACAAAATTATCCTAATCCGCGGCAAAAAATAATAAAATAATAACTTTGCGGCAAAATTTACGAAGTAAATAAGTATTTTTTATTTCTCCGTAACCATTTCCACGCAAAAATGAGAAAATGGATTTTCTTGAATTACAGCGCCATCTACCAAAAATAAAAAAAAATGTTTCAGACAAAATGTACGTAGTTTTTTATGTAGGACCTGAATCTGCAATAAAAAATAGGGGTTCCCATTTGAAATTTTAAAGTTGCCCCCCGCCCCACCCCCAGGGGCCGGGGGGGGTGGGCTAATTTTAGCACCAGCAGATGCCCCCTCGAAAATAATCAACTTTGGATTATACGCATTTTTTCGTGTGAAGCTTATTTTTCGAGTTATTCTGCTTTGTCAACTTAAAATTTACACCCTGTATATGCAAGAATGCATTCCTAGGGAAAAAAAGAAAGAAAAATCTTGCTCATTAAAAAATACAATGACCTAAAAAGATTCGTTCATTCATCAGTGTGACTAGTTTAACGTAAAGTAAATAAATGTTATGACGCTAATGCCGCTCTTCAAAGAGAAACCGGTTTCTTTTCGGTTATGTTCTGTGGAATATGTGAAGAAAATTTAATTCGTTAGATTCGGATTTGTTAAAATTATCTCCTCTCGTCAGTGTAATTTACAAATTAAAGAGCTGTAGCTCTTCTCCTTCCTTTTATTGAGTTGCATTAACAGTGTTTCCATTTGACATTTACATTTTCCTTACCTTTTAATTAATGGTCTACAATTTTCTCACTTTTTATTGATATTTTGTTATAGCCTCTTTATTTATATTTATATTTGAAATTTTCCTCCCCCATTTTACCGCATTTCTAGACTTAAGCACCACCCCTTCTGCACATAAAGTTAGAAAGCAAGATTTCCAAATCATTTACTGTTTTAATACTATTTTAACTCATTATTTAAAAATTCCTCAATTACAGGATTATCCAAAAAGAATGGTACAAAAGTAAAGCTGATGTATATTTTATTAAACAGACATACAAAAACCGTATTCATCAATAATGGTTTTCTAATACTGAAAAAAAGTGTGAATGCGTACTTGTATTATCTTCAAGTAGGAAATAGAATATTCTGACTTTCATAAATGAACTCTTTTATATGATTTGGATTGCACTTGCTTTATTTTCACCAATATATTGATTACTTATTTGAAATTTATATCTCTTATGATAAAGCTAAGGAAAAATATTAGATATTTTTAATTTGAGCCTAGCAAACGAAAGAATTCACATATTCTAAGAAAACGGTTCCCTAATGGGGCGATGGTTTCTTCATAATGCATCCATAACTCATCTCCTGACAACCTGTTAATTTTTACCCGGAATTCGTAGGGAACCAGCCCCACAAAGGAATTTTGACGACATTCGACTCCAGTAATATCCCACTCTTAATCTTAACCGCTTTCCTTTTTCCTTGACAATTAACATTTCAAAGAATCACATTTATCATATCGTAATAGGAAAACGGAAAAAAGGCCAAAAAAAACAAAAAACATTCAGATGACTGACCGTGTAGACGAATTTAGAATTGAAAACACATAAAAGTAAATATTTAATTAGCACATATTTGAAAAAAATGGGGTTCTAACTCAATAACAACAAAAAAAAACCCATTTAATCTAGAACTTTGAATGTGAATAATTAATGCGTACACATAGATCAGATGCGTATGTATGTTCTTACTCGCCAGTTAAAAATACATTACTGGAGATGGTTCACTCCTGGAAAAATAGAATATCTTACTTCTTTAGGGGGCAAAATCATTTTTTTAAACCAATGTATATGAATCTTATAAAATCAATGAGATACCTAACAGAAAAAGATAAAATAAAATACAAAGATTTATTTTAGCACTATCTGTTTGTAAACTTTATAAGCGTTTAGCAGCTTTAACGACTGCTCTCGTGAATAGTATTTTTTTTCAAGTTTTTTTACATTTTTCAATTGAAAAAGCTACGGGATGAATACCGCTTAGGTCTGGATATCGAGAGATAACAGAAGTATTTAAGAGGTACAATCGTAAAATATCTTCAAACTTAACTGTTTTTGGATATTTTTCTGTTTGAACTGGGCTTTCACTGATAGACCTTACCGATTGGCAATCTAAACGGCAGGATTTTCAAAGGCTACGCCAGAAGTCATCCTGCTAAAGTTGCCATAAATTTTGTTTTAATGGTCGCTAACACATACATTCTTGCCAATCCCGATGACTGCGTAGGCTAAAATCAACCGTTTAAAACGATGAGGATTTTTCACCATCTAATTTCAATCTACACATGATGACTATTTGATGATCGAAATACGTATATAAAGTCGCAATTCAAGAAATCTTATGGATAAAGAAATGATTGTGTATCTTTATTTTTTATTTTTTAAAATTCATTTTTAAAATTCTTATAAAACCTAATAATAGAAAAGTCAGTTGAGAAATGTTATAAATATATAAAATGTTTGGAGAAAAGAATTTGTTCTGACTTAGGTGTGAACTTAAGATCTTATTAAAAATTATTACATAACTATTAACTCTTCCTTATTTAAAATTTACGTTTATTCAGAATGGTTCAGAAAATGTTAAAATAATAACTCGGTAATTACTCATTTGAATAAAGAAACCTTCGAAAAAATAATTTTAACGGCACATAATTAAGCAATAAAATTTGTTTGTTAGGAAGATTGATGATTCTAAAAAACTGGTGAAATATGGACTATAGAGAAACTTATCTCAGAAACATAAAACTGCTTTAAACTCTCAAAAGTGCAATGAGGCTGCTATGTAAATTAATCTCGTCAATGAAGAAAAGAGCAGACGAAGTTGAGGGGATGGGGAGGTAGCCTTGGCTGTGAATACATTATGGTAATTAACCTATGTCACGATAGAAACCATTCAACACCCAAGAAAAGAGGTGACGAGAAAGAGAAAGTTTTTATTAATGATTTCGGAGAGCGAGAGAAAAAAAAATCGTGGAAAATGTGGACGGGGAGGAGGAGGGGGAAGCGAAGGGAGAAAGAAGAGTGATAAATACCGTAAGGTTTGTAATGTAAAGAAACGACTGGTTCTGAGGTCAACTGGAAAGCTAGTTGAGCGGAATACTAATCGAAAGCCATTTCTCTTTCTCTTCGCACATTATGGCCAAGATTTTTTTAAACATAATATCATCGACATGCCACTGCTTTATACGCCTATCTCCGCTTTAATGATCTGTAAAAGCTTCGGTGAAATTCATCTTAGAGTACTGTAAAATTAAAAGTTATTTGAATTTGAAAGCACATGGATTTGAAAATATAGAAATATTTATATTTGAATATAAGCATTAAATAAGTTGATATATTGTTGAATATGATTGATATTTTTAAAACAGCTGCGTTGGAATATATAAATATATAATAAAAAAAGCGATTATTTTTATTGTTTCAACCTCGGCCATCATCAACAGCAATTGTTTTTTATAGTTTTTAGCGCAAGAATTCGTAAATATAGTATACTCTTTTGAAACTTTAACCATGGCTGTGGGATTGTTAAATATGTTACATAGACATTATAAACTTTCATTGATAGTCCCTTCACTCTTCACCTGCTTCATTGCAAGCTAGCATAAACGCTTCGAATATGCTACGGCCAAAGAGAATGTCATCCACCTTGAAAGTCGAAACTACCATAATGAGCACAAATTTAAAAACTCTTTTGCAAAATTCACGGTATGTTGCATTTTCTAAATTCCTGAGATTAATCAGGAAAAAGCGCTTATCCTAGATCAGGCTTTCTATACTTTGTCCTATCAAGAAGAAAAACTGGGATGTGTAGTTAAATTTCCAATTACAATTGCGAGATGGTGTTTTAAAGCAAAATTAACAATGTATAACAATTGAAACTGAAAATTTAATTGAATAACCAGAGTTTTCCTTTCAACGGACAGTCCATAACATTTGAAATTATCAAAAAGGAGGAAGGGAATCTCTAATCCACAAGAAGATTATTAGAAGTTCCCTCCCTTTTTGGTTGTTCCATTCTACAGATTTTGCTTAATTTTTGTTTTGAAATTATGGTCTTCAATTACTATTTCATCAAAATAAATAGTAACAACAATTGTATCAATTATTACAACAGTAATTGCTTGACATTGTTTTCTAAGTTTATTTACTTCACTAATTATGTAAATTTACTTTATCTTTCAGAAATGAAGGAATAAAAATAAATTAACATTTTTTAATAATTTGTTCTGGTTTGGAGTCAAAAACTATGATTTCTCTGTTCAACAGAGAATTAGCTACATCGGTCATTAAATAAGGTCTATTAAATATCAGTCTGTGGTTAGTCGTACGCTGAGAGGTTGTTCTGCAGCCCATCGACATAATCAAGCAGCAAATAACTCAGTTGTACTCCTTTCAAAGATATATAAAAACGTAGGCCTTATTTATAAACCAATGAAGCAACCAGCTGTCTCTCACACCAGGAGAACGGAGTGGCTCACAACGGGGTTTCCAACCGTTTGGCAAAACATGAAGCTCGATGGTGTGCTGTTCCCACCAGGAATTCCCCTTTTGTTTATTCGAGAACCCATATACGGTGCGTAAGTGAACAAAATTAGAATGCAATTTTCTAAATCAAACAGTCTTATGCAGATTATAATTTTTGCCTTAGGTACTAGAAGAAGAATCCGCCAAGAAACTGTGGATACAATGATCAATCGAGCAATGAGAAGAAAAATACAAATCCACAATAATCATTTTTAATGCCTCAGATGTACATTTCGAAAGCGTAGCTCTTGATTGATTACACAATGATTTGTGTTTCTTCTCATCGCTCGATTGATTTTGCCTTAGGGATGGAAAAGTCTATCTGTCAACCAAAGGATTTGGCGTACGAGATTTGCAAATGATTTGGCCTATCATCCAAAGCATTCTACTCGTCGCTCTTCTAGGATATTAAAAAAAGATCCAGGAGATAGCTTTTTTAAGCTCGTTTGATAATTTGTTTTCCTTTCTCATCCATAATACTTTTCATCTCTCGATTTCATTTTTATATTCATCCATGTTTTTCAATAAAGATACACTAGAACTTTATACCATAATAGAGTTTTATTATAGACTGAATCCAAAACAAATCTTAACGAGCACTTAAATTAAATAGGTGTGAGAAATGAAATACATAAGCATAATATAAAATTTTTGATTGTTAGTATCTTTTTATGATGGAAAATTAAATAAAATGGACAGGAAGATTTTAATGCATAGTTCTTAATGGATATTCATGGATCAAACTGATATTGTTATACTCTACTATAATAATTCATATATTACAAATTTTAGAAGAGACATGTTCTAAAATTCTAATACAAAGCTATCCTGTTCACAAAATATGCTATCAGTTATTAAATAATCGATAAGTCCTTCAAAATAAATTTTTAAAAATGATTACATAAAAATTAAAGAAGCATTCATCTTTAAGTTAAAGACTACATATTAAAATTCTTACCACTTTTATAAGGAGAATCACGATGCCAAGTACCTCCTTCTTCACAGTCCTTGTACAAATAATTCAAAATAAATATGACCACTAACTTTATGAAAATTCATAAAATTATTAGGACTTCAACATTCCTGGATGCTTTCGAATGGAAAGTCGTATTTCAACAATTCAGAAAATAGACAGCGACAAGGAATTCAGATCCGGTCCTATTCGCCAGTCAGACTACAGTATTTTGGTGGTTTTAAAGAAAAAGGAGAGACAGCTTTTTTTTTTCTCAATGAAACTATACGTGAGGGATCCCGCAGCGATCGAACGTTAAAGTGGCTAAATAGTTTTTACTAGTACAACCACTGCCCTCTATTATACCCACTACCAACTACCTACTCCATCGATCGTTCAACTTGTTTTATGAGAAATATGGAATCTTAGATGTCTACTGACAAGGATTATGTTTGCTATTAAACGCTGTCGATTAAATAGCTTTTGTTTAATCAGTTAACAGAAATTGGTAATCATGAATCGGGCTTTTCTTTGAACTAAAGTTATTTGAACTTAACCATTACCTGAAAATCTTTAAAAATGAGCAGTAACTGTAGATAATGGAGAGTTGGCATAATATTGAGAAACTGAGCAATATTCAAGATAATTAATCAAAGAAGAATGAAAAATAAAGTCTTATGATTTCAAAAAAAATGCAAATCACTTTGTTTCTTAAATTTCCTCTCTTCTTATGCTTTAAAGTTAACTGAAAATTTTACAAATTTATGCTACTGATGATGATTACCTTATTATTAAAAGATTGGGGCGGGGGATAATTGTATGGCCAACATCAGTAAAATACCACATCTTTAATATCATAATATGATTTAATCTAATTACTTCACAAATATGTGACAAGCATTCTTTAAAGAAAAAAAAGAACAATATTAAGTACAAAACTTTTAATTAAAATAAAGAACATTAACTATTCCAAAATGCACACGGCATCAGTTTTTAATAGGTTTGACATTGACACCGCAACTCTTGAGAACTAAACAACAAAGTTTTGATTATCAATGCAAAGAGGATCGCTTCACAAAGGAATTCGGCCAATGCCACTAGGCTTTCCCGTTAGCGCATCCAGCCATAAAATTAAAAAGGGAAAAAAGTGTCGAGGGGGAAGTTTGTCATTCATGAGTGAAAATTACGAAGGAGTCACGAGCGGAAGCAATGAGCAAAATTCAGCCGCAACTCGCGTATACGTTGTTTTGGCAAACGTGGCTGGAATGAAAAATGCTTCAACATAATGAGAGGAGAAATCGAACGAGATGGGGACCCTACCGGGCAGTACCATTACTGATGGATCGTTTCCACAATGAGCCCTAGAAATTCATTTAATGACTTATAAAAATCGAGCAAGCTCTAATACGTAAATTAACGGTGACGTGACATTTGTTTAACAGGTACAGACCGCGAGGGTCCTTACTTAAAAAGAAGTCTGATTATGATCTTTTTTATCTGTTTATTGTTCATAAGATCCTATTTTACTTATTTCGGGGTGATAAATAATAATTTTAATGACTGTGGTTGATAGTTTGTCATTAAACGACTTCATTAATGCGTTCTCCATGATTAATAACATGAGCTTGATAAACGTCTTATTAAGATATAGCAGATTTCAAGTAATTAGACGTACTAATGAAATATTAAATTTGCTTCTTATGAACTCGATTTGAAATGCAAATGATCTAATTTAATTTTTGGAACTAGGCTTGAATACTATAGAAACCAAAAGAACATTTAGCCTCATTCTGTCTCTTTACGTTCTGGTTAATTTTTGTTTTGTAGTTTTAGCTTCCCTATACATAAGTATTTCGCTCGGCATTATTCCAGTTGACAATCGCTAATCTCCTGTAGGTAATTTGTGCAATTATCGTTATTGTCCACCGAAAGTGTCGCCAGAGTCGCTTTAGGCCCACCATTGTTAACTCCTTCTATCTCTTTTGACGTTTCTGACAGTGTCCAACACCGCGCTTGTCCAAAAGGTCTTCCTGAATCCATGTTATTCAGTTCACAATAGAAGCACCCAATGCTACACTTACGCTAATCCCGTTCTTTTCATATGCGACTCCAAATCTACAACATTACCGAAGAAACAGCTTCGAAGAGAAATGCCGCTATTTTGGTTGTTTATTCACTTTTTTGAAACCGCTTGAACCAGAAAAGCGTAATTTCCGTATACTGTAAGCTAGTAGGATATTAAGTCATCTTCGAAAATATGACCTTAGATACTGTAAAAGCATGATTCTTACTGGAAGATGGTCATTTGTAAAATGATGGTCAAATATGTTTTCCTCATGGAACCGCACTGATTATATAATTTACTAATTCAGCCAACAAAAAACAGCAACTCTTTTTAAGGGTGTTGGATGTTAGGAAAGGTTTAAAACGATGCCCTTCGTACTCTTTGCTTCTTCTTCGCAATGTGAGAGCATTCTTTCAATTGTGTCCTTAAGAGTGCTATTTGGTCCTAAATACACGTATATATTATCCCACAAACGATTCATTTGCGTATCCATATTTAATAACATTAAGTTGCTTATTTTAATTGTGTACTGTTAACACATAAGTTTTTGATTAAGACTGCATATTAAAGGGAATCTTACTTTATGACTTCTGATCGTATAAGGAGCAGACATCATTTTTTTTCTTTTGTAGAAAAGACCTGTTTTTCAAATAAATGCAAATAAATAAACTGATCGTGACGTTACCTCAATACGGTCTTCCGGCCCAATGTATTTGAGATATCGTAATATAATAAGTATGTTACAAGATGAGACATTAACATTTATTACTGAAGCAATGTAATTTGCATAAGCAGCAAATGTTTGCTGTGTAACATGAGGTAATTATTATGGAGGGTTGTTTCATGTTTATGGTGACGATTGTTAAATGTCGAGGTCGTAGCGCGGGTTTGAAATGCATGATGTTTATGAAATTTTACACGTGAGTTCGGTAACAATCAAACTATCCGCCAAGTTCTTTATTTTCAAGTTTTCTGCCAAAATACTCTCAAAATTTGAATCCTTCTGGAAGGGAACATCGTAGCCCTTTCCGACGCTGATTTTTATGTCCGTCCGTCCGTCCTTCTGTCCCCTTCATATTCTGCATTTTTTGAGGTGCAAGATTGAAATTCGAAATGTAGCTTACTATGTGCAAGTGTACCTTCACTATTTAGTTTGGTTTTGATTGGCCCATTGGGGTCGGAATTACGGGGGTGGGAGTTAGAGGGGACCAAGTGATCTATGTGGTATTTAGGTATGTAAAGAAGTGACATTCAATATGCAGATTTCTGTAGGCGAAATCTACATTACTATTAAGTTTGGGCTAAATTTTCCCAGTGGGGTCGGAGTTGTGGGGGTGGCAGTCACTTGGTCTTTAGAGCTATGGCAACAAATGGCATGTAATATATCATTTGCTCGAAAATGAGATAGTAAAGACGATAGGGTTCTTTTATATTTTCTAAATACTACGTTCGAGAAAATCAATTTTTTGATAAAAAAAAAGTTGGAGGGTTAAAAAGTGCAGATGAAAAAAATAGATAAACCCAGGACTTCCGCTACTTTCCTATATATTCCGCGGGAGGATTAATTTCTTGTTCTTATCCCAGAATAAAATCTTGTAAACATTCCAAGGAGGAGCTTTAGCAGTGAAGCAGAAATACATTTATACATTTATTAAAAAGAAATTAACCCCTCTCCCCCGAGTAGGGAAAGGCAAGTGGCAGATCCTGCGGTCATCTATTTTTTACCCCTTTATCTGCATTTTTTACCTCTCCCCGAGTTATTTAATCAATAAAATTAATTTTCTCGAACGTAATATGTATAAAAGGCAAAAAACCTGGTAACTTCTTTCCTTTTTCATCATTTCCGAACGTATGATATATAACATGCCATATGTTGCCATAGTTCTAAGGACCAAGTAACTGCCACCCCCGCAAATCCGATCCTCCTGGAACAATTGGGCCTAAACTTCATATTACTGCAGATCTTGCCTAGAGGAATCTGGATACCGAATTTCACGCCTTTACGTACCTAAATACATGTAGCAAACAGATATGTTGCCCTCCCTGAATCCCACCCCTGTAATTCCGACCCCAGTTTACCAATCAAAACCAAACTAAATAGTCCATAGAAGCTACATTCCGAATTTCAACCTTCTACCTCAAAAAATGTAGAAATTATGAAGGGGTACACAGTTAAAACCAATACGTAGCTCCATTTTTCGGCTACTTAATAATATAGATTATGAGCCCTTCAGCAATCGTGCGTCGACAAAGCGATTTAACGTGCGCGCGCCGATGTCAGTAATGCTTAAAAGATGAACAGAAAGTACGAGGGTGGGCTGAAAAGTAATGTCTCCATGGCTGTAACATTTTTATTTTTTAACCGATTTTCAAAATTCTTTTTGTATCTGATACTCACATT
>JAHWFO010015425.1:2372390-2384549 GCA_023313115.1 Rhysida immarginata | reverse complement strand
AATGTGAGTATCAGATACAAAAAGAATTTTGAAAATCGGTTAAAAAAATAAAAAAGTTACAGCCATGGAGGCATTACTTTTCAGCCCACCCTCGTAACAATGTATTCCTTCTTGACAAATCGATTGTTATATGACATGCCATTATCTTTGTATTCTTTACACTCACTGTTTTAACATGTGAATTCGACTTGAAGGGGTCCACGAAAAATTCTGAAAAGTTGATACGGCCGAGATAAGACTTTGATGGTCATATTTCTGAAAATAGAATTTGAAAAAGTTAATTCGTTTTCAAGTTATCGTGCAAACGGCGGACGGACGGCCGGATAAACGTACAGACCAAGGGCGCATTCTTATAAGTAGCTTTTATGCTAAAGCTCCTAATAATAGATAAGTGTAAGGGAAAAGGTTCATTATTTTCAAAAATGGTATAACACAAGGTATCAAACGCAGAAGACAAATAGATCCAAACAATCAACAGTGCAGGACTGCTGAACAGAAAGCGCATTCCCATTCTTCCCGTACTAAGGCTAATATTCGAACAGTGAAGAGGCTGGTCCTTACGCCAACACAACGGGTCATGGCAAGCAAGATTGGAACCTCTGCAACCGTATTATGTCAAGATTTGATATTAGAGGGCCGTCATAAGGCTCAAGTCGTAGCCTACGTAGATTTAAGATGTCAAGAAAATCTACGTAGGCTACGGCCCAAGTTCACGCTTTGTTGCCAAGACACATTGCAGAGAAGCGAACCAACAACAGAAAACTGTTCTCATGAACGCTATTTGGCAGACGACAAATGGTAGAACATAGTCATTTTGCATGAGGCCTGGATCTATTTATCGAGAGATGGCAAGACACGGGCAATTTTTATCGACAACAGGGTGATACGAGCCGATCTGACTGGATCAATCAAGGGGAGTTTTCTGAAAGGATTCGTGGTCGTTGCTTGGTACAGCTACAATGGTCGATCTATCAAAAAGGTGAGAATCTAAAGCAAACATAAATGCTGCGTCGATTAGAAAAATCTGTTGAACACGTATATCGTAACAATATTCCATTTATATGGTCTTAGGGTGAAGGACTTGTACAAAGCATCTAACCACACTTCTAAATCGACTGTCCAGTGCTGTGCGCGAATGGAAGAGAAAACTGGGATTAAGGTATCCCATTCTCAAACAACTCTGTAAAGTCAGCCGATGCCTCTCTCATGGATTTTTGTGGATTCGGTTCCTAAAAAGAGCTCTTCATATAAAATGTCCTGGATTATGGAAGGTCTGTCAAGAGGAGTGGAACAGAATCGATCTCGCTGTTTTCCGCAGAAGCCTCATATAGTGGAAACTAAGATGTCCATCGAATGTTAGAAGAAAGGGCCATCACAGAGAGATGGTGGAGAAATGGGATCCAGTATGCCTAAAGTGTATTCTCAACACCGTAAACAGGAAACATCTCTCTGTACTTTCTCTCAACATGAAGATAATGATGGTTTGACTTTGATTAAACTATATGCAGGGGATTTTGTATAAATATACTCTTATGTTAAAAACCCGCCTCTGCATCTACAATGTTCTCTTCGTAGATGCACATCGCGCAAGCAGTAGTCGATTTCTTTTTTTTTTTTTTTTTTTTGGCGTTTCGTTAAGAACGCTATTTACACAAATAGATTTACGTAAATAGATTTTAAGACACGTGAAGAGTTCAGCCAAAGTAGGCAAAGACGTTATAAGTTCATATTGAAAGAATTTCTTCCCATTAGATATTTGTCGTATAGAAAATTCGACCTCGATGTACTGTATACTTCTCATTTTCTAAATATGAAGTCCATTAATAAAACAAAATTTTTATATTTATATTAAGAGCTAAACATTAATGTATACAAAGTAAAACAATAGCAATAATAAAACGAATAAATGGACACCACAAATCCACATAGAAATTATTTAATGATTCGGATGTACATTTCGGGGGCTATGTCTCCTTCATCAGCAAATAAGGAGGCATAGCCTCCGAAAAAAGCTGATGTCTGATTCGCTGATGAAGAAATGTATATTCAAAAATCGTAGATTTTCTATGTGGATTTGTGGTTTTCATTTTTCTTCGTTTTACTATAAATAAATGTTTTATTTTTGGTGAAATCAGTGTCTAAGCATTTCTAGATAAATTCACATTTATTTGACTTCCTAACGCAGAAAATAATTATTGGGAAGTTATTAGTAAAATCAATATATATAAATTAGTAAAATATTTAAAGAAGTTCAATTACACTTTATTCATTCATTTTTTTAAAATTCACCCTGGATAAAATTTGAGCATGTCAATTTTTGTGGGTTTCTTTTTAATTTACAATAGATATCTCTTCTTTTATTGACGACAGAACTAGTTCGCAGCATTTTATGATCTCATTAATTGTAGAAACATTGCGATATAAATCATTTACTGATTCCAATAAACCACCGCCGTGTGAAATTTAAATATATCCTACCTAGTTGGTTCCGCACTTAAATTCGTTTGGCTTTACATATGGTGAATGCAAATGATAAAACCAATATCTATCGCCCGGAACTCGGCTTGATCCTATAACAAAGATTCACTGAAATGAAGAAAATATTGCCATTATTTTAGCTTAAAGAACATCACACTGAACGTTGTTGAATGAAGTCGTAGCAATCAGTAATAAAGTTTATCCCCTTTTATATAGGCTGAGATAAAGTATTAAACGCTCATTCATGATGCATTATTATCAGAGCTAAACTTAATATTCAGAAATAACATTATTCTAGTTTAAGAGTTATCTTCTAAGTTTTCTCAATATTACACCCATTAAAAGCTGATATCTACTCTAGCCTATAGGGTATAAATTCCTTGCGAAAGTTTAAAATTCCATATTCCAGCTAAGCCAATTTCAAAGCGCTATCGAGTTTATGGGTTCATTTCCTCGAGTTTCTGGTCGGCCGACAAACAGTAGGACCTCTGGAAAGTCTTTAATCTTAATGGGGAAATAAAGAAAAGAAGACGGAGATCACTCTTTCACGCTCTTCATTTAGGGAGCAGTCCAGTCGTTAATAAGCGTGTGGATCAGATAAGATCGCTAATCCTTTCTGTGAGCCCATCAGCACCCGGTGCAACACTCAAAATTACCCGCAGGGATCTGGAACGACTAGTAACAACATTACAGTTTCCACCATGAAAACTTTGGATGAAATTTTCCCCGGATAACCATCGTCTTAAAGTAGATCTTTGAAATGGCATTTCTCTCCGGTTCAGAAACCCCTACAAAAAAAAAGAAAAAAATGGAGAAAACGAAAACGAGGGGAGGGGGTGGAAACCCCAAACAAACCCTTACGCTCCTTTGGCTGGAGGTAAGTGGTTTGGAAACGGCCGAGTCCCATAAACGAGATGGCTGTTGATTGACTTTATCTGGTCATAAAGCGGCTGTACCACGCTAATAACAGAACGAGCAAAAGGGGGAGATTTTGATGCACTCACGACGGTCAAGCAAAAGGTCAGCGGATAACGAGCGACCCAACCGAGTCCCTTTCACTTGTGTTTCGCTGCAAAAAGCAACGCATGAAAATTACCACAGCGAAACGATAAACAACAGCAGATTCGTGACGACGGCTTCGCCATTAAAAACGGCGATTATCCAGAAACAAGATAAAAATGCTTAAAGAACCCCAAGGTAAGGTAAAGTAGGAAAAAATAAACTGAATGAGATTGAAAATGAGAGAGGAATATTAAGTACGACAGCCTTCATTCATTCCAATCTCATGTGCTTTCCTTCCTCCTCATCTTTCATATCTATTATGCGCAAGAATTGGAAGAGAATTTTCGGGTTTTATTACTTTTAAGAAAGTAAACAATCTTAAATTAAGGGAGTTTAAATAAATGTTTAGGTCAACTTTTATAAAATGCAAAATTAATGTATAAACGCGAATTATGATTATATTAAAGAAAATCACTTTTTATTTGTAGATACCATTTCTAAAACAGGAAAAAAGTTATTTGAAAAGGTACAAAATATTTACATGTTTAGAAACTAAATTTATCAATAGCTCATTTTGTATTAAAAGTAAGTTTCAACCCTGATTCGCGGCTATACCTTTAAGCGCGAATGTAAATGTAATATTAACCACATTCTCTCCTGCTGGTATGGATCAATTTTTGGAAGCATAATTTCTTACCAAGAAACGAGCAAGTTTTGTGTAATAAATTTTAATTTTTATTGTATGATTTATGAATTTTAGAGACATCAACTGATCGAGTCGTTGCAATCCTATTCCACTTCCAAAAGGATTTTGTCTTCAATAATGTATGTGATTTTAAATACTTTCTGACGTAAGGCAGTAAATAATATTAAATTTCTAGAAGAAAATTTTTATTCTCCTTGCGATCCCCACCGACCAAACCACAGTCTTCTTTAACCTTAGACAGAAAACTATAAATATATTTTCTCTCCAATTCCCTTTAATGATACTCGAAATAATAATCGCCAAGACAAATTCTTGTACCTTTTAAGCTCAGGAAAAAATTAGAAGATTTTTATTCAAAATCTTTCTGATATGATTATTAACATCAAACATACATATTTCAATGGTATATTCACCGTGTCGAAAAGTAAACGTCGCAATCACGTGGCTGAAGTGGCCTGAAATCCTTGCCACTTAGAATGTAGAAAATGATACAAAGATTGAGACCTACAACACTTTAACCATAACAAATTAACAACAGAGACCAAAATGAAATAAAATTACAAAATAAAAGCCAAAAATTAACAAAATAAAATAAATAAAAAATAAAAATAATAAAAAGAAAAAAAATGACCTGAAAACATATTTCAAAAGCAAAGCTTTCATCTTTCACCTGCTGAAAATTTTTTATTCATGAACTGAAATTTTTCCGTCGCTGAAACGGGTGCACTAACCACTACTACTCAATTCAATTCCTATTGCTAATGTGAGCACTGGAAGCCACTCAGGTCCAACAAAACATGAGTTGCCACCTACTCCTAGCTTTCGCTCGACATGGTCAATACCTTGTTCATCTACTCACATTCTAGAACTGGGAGTCTTGGACTGAATAATAGTAGCATAATCTGTATGTACTTTATGCATGTACCTTAACTTCAACCATAACGGTTTAAGATAATGAACTCAAATTTTAAATTAAATTACTTAATCATAAGTATAAGCGAAAATTTCCGCAACTTGGACTCGAATAAGGGGCCACGACATTCAAGTCGTTGCTCCAACCAATTGGCTATCGCGGACAGTGAATTGTTCCAAAGTGTCCCTATGAACTTCCATGCAGTCACAAATGAGAATCTTGTTTCCAAAAGGTACCAAATCCAAAAAAGCAAAATTTTCAGGAAGCAATAAAAACTTCTGGTAATCACAATTGTTTTGCTGTATAACTGAATATTATTCACTGTTTTACCTGGAATGTGGTATAGTACACAATATGTCACACAACAGGTTATCTCAGTTTTTATTTTCTTGAATTTGGTACCTTATGGAAACAAGGTTCTCAAATCAACTCAACTGGCAGAGCAAGTCGCGGACTCGCAAATCTTGATGAAAATTCAACTCAAAGAAAAGATAAGGAAACTGAAGAAATTCTTCAAGCATTTCATTTGTGGCTCCATGGCAATCCATACAGACGCAATGTAACAGCCTGGTGATTCACTGTCCGTTATAGCTCAATTGGTTAGAGCAGCGACAGCGAATGTCTTGGTCCCTTGTTCGAGTCCTGATCGCGTCGGAATTTTCTAATTTGTACTTATGATATGCTTGAAGAATTTCTTCAGTTTTCTTATCTTTAGGTTAATTAGGGCAAAAATAATTGAGTTCTAACCAAAAACAGTATTTTGTCGGTTAATTAAAAATAATTAAAAATTGAAAAAAAACGTTTCTTCGAAATTATTAATAATAGAAAGTGAAAAATGAAGTATTTTTACCATCCTTATTTTCAAAATGGAAGTTTTTCACTTAAAAGGAACAATCTTACTGGCAAAACAAATTCCGACGTCACAAACTGCTCCACTCAAATAAAACTCCATATACATGCAGTAAAAAGAATCTATTTAAAAAAATTTTGTGGGTAAAAAGCCCGAAATTGGAAAAAAAATTGCTAAAATGTGTTGTCATCAGGAGTAAACCTATATGCAAAATTTAAGAGCGAATGGAAAAGCGGAAGTGCTTCAAAATTCGACTGAAAGGTTCCGTACCATCTCACAAAATCCAAGAGCGAGTTAAAGGTAAACTCCACGGAAAAAAATCGACTTTATTTTTTTTTTGCATCATAACATTAATCCAGGTTAATAGAGTATTTACCATTCAAAATTTTTCGATTTTTCTTATATATTTTATTTTTATTTTATTTTATTAAAAAAAATGCCTCGGAAAATTGAAAATTTGCGTGGGATCTTCCATTCCTTCTCCACAGAACACGGTGGAACAAGCTGTCATTTCCTGACGCGAGAACCTCAGGGAATTTCGTCGCCGAGATTCTAATCGCTTAGAACGATTCTACATATCGTAAGATTTTGCTAACCTGTTTTATGTCGGTATGTCTTCAATTTGTTCTCTGTTTGGATGTGTAAATAGACAGTCGAATAGAAATTTCACGTTTCATAGATTTCCAGAATCAGAATCGATTAAAAACCAGTGGATTAGTTTTTGGTTGGTTTGGTTTGGTTTGTTTGGTATTAACGTCCTTTTCAACTGCTATGGTCATTTCAGGACGGTGTTATAGGGGCCGCAAATGTTGCCTCGCAAGGTTTCTTTAACGTGCAGTCGGCAAACGACTACACGGGACCAACGGCGTTACTTCCCTTCCGAAGGAAGTGCGTGATCTCAGGATTTCCCCCTGAAAAATCCTCGTCGTCCTCGGCCGGGATCGAACCCGCGTACTCGGGCATCAGAGGCGATCACGCAACCGCTGAGCCACCGAGGCCGATTAGTTTTAGACAGCGAGGGAACTGGTATCCAACTCCAAACAACATCGTGTGCTCATTTTGAAGCGTCTTGCTTTGTCTACGCATCCGTCGTTTAAAATTTAGTATCAATTCAAACAAGAAATTCGCCGAAACTAGATCACGTATAAGGTGGAGCTAGATGCTCTTCCAACTCTAAACGGGCTTGGCATTCTTCAAGAATAACGACCGCAACAGCACTCGTTAAACGCCGAAGGAATGAGGAGGTAAGCCTATCTGCTGTGTAAGGCAGACGCCGCCCTAATGTGCACACGCCGACGCGGCAAGCAGAAGATCCCGTTTCACGGTTTAATGCATAAAGCAGTATATCGCAGAAGTTGCAGTAGCATTTAATTCTGCTAACGGCCCTTATATATAGCTGTCACTGTTATCAAAATCGCAGTCGTCACTACCGGTCTTGTTTCATATTTATAGTCCATTGCGATGCCCAACTGACAACTAACTGACCGATAGCGTCCAATTTGTGACGTCACGAATTCGAAACTCCTTCGCACTTCTCGGCAACTTGTGACGTAACAGTTGCCGAACCATGGCGCCAGTGTCTATCACAGAGGGAAGGAAAAAATGAAAGTTTTTTTATATATTTTATCAATTTTGAGTACGAATTGAAAATTTTTAAACATGATACGTTGTTATTTGAGACTTTCATCTTTCATTTTAAACAAAGTTGTTTTGGGTGTGGAGTTTACCTTTAATATAAGGGTGGTAATAATAATAATAATAATCCACCTCCAAATTTCTTATATACAACAAACTGATTTAATAACTTCTCAATTCACTATTATGAACATTTCTCTTTATTTAATGGGGGGGGGGGGGGGGGGGAGGAGAATAAGAAAGTTCAAAGGGAAAAAACTGGAAAAGATTTGAGTAAGATGCAATTAGTAAAAGTATAACAATAAAAACTGGATGCCATGCTTAAGTCAGATAACTCTTCAAGAAGCAGTCATCAGTGATAAATGAAATGTATCGAATGGTCAAGCAAGTAGAGAACTTACCAAAAACATCAACATGAGTGAAGAACAAATTTTCTGACCATATACAGAAGCTTAGTACAGCTAATAAAATTAATTTATGAATATCTCACAACTTTTCGAAAACATCAAAAGAAAAGATTCGCCGTTTACATGCCTTACTTTCTCGACACAATTCAGAGCCTTTCTTGAATGATTAAAAGTAGATTATAATTACTTTACATAAAACTGATTTACAGGTATGTGATGAAGGCTGTTATTACATTAAACAACTGAGTAACCGACGATTTAAGGTAATGATCGATTCTTACAGAAATCTTCAACATTATTATTAGTTGCTATTTGAAAATTTGAGTGACGCCGTTCTTCGCGTACCTTACAGCGTTGAAGCTCCGCTAATCATACTTGATTTCTCATTGCAAAAATATATAAGCTGCCAGATAAGGAAATATTTAGTTAGTAAATTTGTGGCTTATACCATGAAGAAAAAGATACACCAGTTCTTGCATTTTCTAGTGATATGCTTTTTTAAAAGAATTAATAAAGCAAGCATCGTCTATTAACAACTGGTCATAGTTCGTTTATAACTTATAATGATTATAATTAATGGTGTCCTAATTTTCATTTCAAAATAATTCATTAGGGATACATGGTGTTTATATTATGTAATTAACGAATGGTGATGACAAGTCAATATCGTCTGTCAATACATGGAAAAAAAAATCAATTGATTAATGCTAATGAGAGATAAGTCCACATATCGTTCCAGAAATAGTACATTTCCTATAACTTTATTTTCTTCATTGCTTGTTAAAAAGTTTGTCTGTTTCTTTTTTTTTTTCTTTTGCTTTTTTCTTGCGTCATCCACTATTTCCAATTTGACTGAAATCGACGTTTCAAGAAAAAGAGATTGTTTTCCGCCTCCTTTTTTTTCTTTTTTAGCTTAGAAAATGAAAAAAAACAAAGGACCTCAAAAAAACCCAGTAACTTTACATCGTCGGAAGAGAAAAACAAGGCAGATCAGTCTTGAAAAAACAAAAAATTAGTTTCATTTTACGTTTTAGTTTTCTGAAGACGCAGCAAAAATTTCTTCCTTATGATTTTTTTTTTTCCTACCCTTCGTCGACGTTTCTCGTACCTCGTTGGTTTTATGTGGCCGGGGTTCAAAAGCGAATCCTCTCGACCCATACATTTTAATTTCTTATCGTGTGACAGCTGCAAACACGACTGTGCATAAATAATTTTCTGAATATAAAACGGGCGCCATTGACTTAGGTCAATAGGCATCTTCCAGCGGACGAGGATTGATGGCATAGACAGATAACCTTCCCTTATCGTCTGTGGATAATTACTATTGGTCCGTCTTTTTCTCCTTTTTTATAATAATAATTTTAGCCACTCGTTTAAATTCGGCTGCCTTATCTCTTTTGTTTAGCTTTTGTAATATTTCCTTAGATAAACGATGAAGAGCAGTGCACTGACTCAGACCAAAAGCATTCAAAGATTTCATTTCTAATATCAATTAAAAAAAAAACACGCATAATACATATAAAAATAAAAAGCTTGACTATTTAAAAAAATTAAATATATCTTCGTTAGCATAAATAAGCGTTATACAACATAGAATATCAAATTACGAACTATAACTAATTACGAGCAGAGTCAAGCTAACGTTAGAAAATGGGATTTATAAGAAAATCGAATGAACCTTAAAGTGATAATAACATTTCTCAGTGTACATAAGGAGAAAGGTTGAACTTACCAACAACATGAATGTATTACAGAGACGTGCTTCGGTCTTAGACCATCCTCAGTCAGAATAAAGTAAGAACTGAAAAACGTTGAACTACTGTGGAAAGTGGCATAATAAATCAAAAAACAACTCTTGTCCACAAAATTATTCAATGTCGATTAAATAATTTTGTGGACAAGAGTTGTTTTTTGATTTATTATAAAGTAAGAACTTACCAGCTTATATGAGCCTGTTAAAGCCAAAGTGGTGTAAGTCCATTAACAACAGTTTTGAGATATAAGGAATTTTAGTAGAATAGTAGATAGATAGTACTGCTGACTCCATAAACTTGCACTGCCATCTGTGAAGCTGTTTGGGGAAATAGGAGTTACACCACTACTCCTATAAGTAGTTTGACAAATTCGGATTTAATTTCTAGCATTAACTCAGATTTTTTAAAAAGAGGAGTTACATCACTTTGGCTTTAATAGGCTCATATGTTAAGAGATTCCCCTTGCCTAGCGCACATTACGGGATTGTTCTTGTTTATATTTGTGCAACATCGACCCATCTTACTCGCGGGATTATTTCTCAATGTAGTTTCCATCTTTCTCAATGCATTTGTGCTACCTATCTGGAAGTGCCTGGGTTCCAGAAGAATAAAAAGTTTTGCCTTGTCCTCGTAACGATTTGTGCTTCGCTTTCTTCATGTCCTCATCTATAATCATGTCATGAGACTTACACACACAGTCCTCATCTTTAATCACAAGACTTTACACTTCGAATATCCGTCGATGGATTTCTACTCAGGGTAAGTAACGGATGACTTACTTGACTTCTTCCTTAGAATAAGTTTCCAGACGATCCGCCGTTTTCGAAGCTTTCAGCTTACTGCGTCTGCATTTTCTAACTTCACCTGAATCCCCCTTCCGCGTGATTCGATAATTTATAAGCATATAAATACGAATAGTACACTATTATTAAAAGTACAGGAAAATAATATTTTTAAAAAATGAAAAAAAAAAAAAAAACATTTGCTTAGCTAGTCCGATTCTCGTCGTTGCAGACGGCAGATGATAAAATTTTAAATGAATTGTTCGTTAATATTGAGTCTTCAATTCAAACTTAGTCATTTTAAAGTTAAATAAAAGCCACTTAAAAGAGCAGCCACTTATGAAAATATTAACAAGAAGACAATTCAAGCTCACGACACACTAATTACCATTTAGAGAAAAATCTTCGTCTCCTAAT
The DNA here is from genome assembly GCA_023313115.1 of Rhysida immarginata. Lineage (NCBI taxonomy): Eukaryota > Metazoa > Arthropoda > Chilopoda > Scolopendromorpha > Scolopendridae > Rhysida > Rhysida immarginata. The sequence goes on along the minus strand of JAHWFO010015425.1, from coordinate 2,373,605 downwards.
GAAAAATAAATAGATAAAAGCCACTCTAAACAGTTCATGGCATCTCAATGTTACTTGCAGCTTATTGCTGCTGTTTGACTTAATCAGAATCATCCTAACGACTTCTGCCGTGCAGGGAAAGTCCTCAAGAACTCTGCAGAGAGGAACATTTTAAAGGCCAGCAATATTTTAAATGAAATTCTCCATTTAAAAAAAAAAATTAAATTAAAAAAGCAAAATGGTTCTTTTCTCTTAACTAGGCGCCACCTCATTTCCACTATCCCGACGCCATCACCTTTTCCTTTTACCGGGCGCCGCTTTCACTTTCCAATAGGTACATTCTCCCTGACCAATAAAATCTATAAATGGAAGTCTCCCCTCTAACCAACTGATACATAAGAAGTCTCCCCCAGGCCACCTCCGGAGGCTGCATAAGACCCCGTCGCTTTTGAAGACCACACGTCTTGATTCTCCACGATACAAAATATGTTTGAAAACAGGCCCTGCACGAGTGTTTTTCACCAAACCCTGTTTTTTCTTGGGCCAGACCTGATTCCCTTTGTTTTATTGGTCGGGGAAATGCAGTGGCATACAGAGGGGGGGAGGGGGGAGGCCACGGCCCTGGGCATTCCTGTCGGAGGGGCTTTTAATCAGTGAACATCACCAAACTTTGCACGCTACTGGCGGAATGTGCCAGTTAGTGCTTTTCTCTTAACTAGGGAAAAAGTTTGCGCGTGAAAACGTGAAGGTTCCGAACTGGCCAACAATCAGTTCAGACCTGAATCCAATAGAGAACTCATCGTGCATAAGGTCTACGCACAAAATAAGCAATTTGTGCATGTCAGTGCATTAAAGTTAGCTATTCTATATGTTGGGATGAACTTGATGATGGCATACTATAAAAGCTTATAAAGTCAGGTCCTAACACAATTTTAAATGTTATTTCTCAAAAGGGAAGATGTATTGGTTATTAACAATACATATGTTGTGACTGTATATGTTATAACTTAACAATGAATGGATATTTATAAGAGAAAAGGACGAGACACAAAAACCCTGGAATGCAATAAATAGTTAATAAATACAACTGAAAAATTAAATAATAATTAACAAATAACAAAATAATAAATATATAAGTAAAATCAAAATAAAACTAAAAAATCAAATAAAGAGCTGACGTTTCGGATAGAGCCTATCCTTTATCAAAGCAAAAAAGGATAATTCTCTAAAAGCAAA
>JAHWFO010015425.1:2359774-2371048 GCA_023313115.1 Rhysida immarginata | reverse complement strand
ATTATTATTATTATTATTATTATTATTATTATTATTATTATTATTATTAGCACTATTTCCTTCTGGAAAGCAAGCTAAATAGAAACTTCTTAAAAATACACATGATGACATATCCTGATTTGATAAAAAAAATGTCTCAACTTCCAAGTTAGAATAATAATTTATATTCTTTTCCACAATTGCTTATTAGCTTTGAACTCTTATTAAGAAAATGCTAAGGATTTAGTTTTATTATCATTGCAAATATTAAATGCTAATTTTTTTTTTATTGAAATGCCTCCTGTAGTAATATACTTCGTTACATAAAACGTAAAAAAAATCAACATCAATTTTTTTTATATAGGGTGAGGCATTTATCCTGAAACAACTGAAAATCTCGGAAACTAAGCATTGTACGAAAAAATGTCCAAAATCAAAAGTGAATTATTTAGCGGGGGAAATTCATTAGTTAAAAATTACCCCCTTCCTTGTGAGGGGGCTGGTGGAGGGGGGAACTTTGAATTCTTAAATAGAACCCCTATTTTTAATGGTATATTCAGATTGTACACAATATTCGAGAAATGAAGACAAAGCTTTGAACCCAATTTTATCGACGAAGACAAAGAGATAGAGAGTGGGTCTGCAGACATTCCTATTCTATTTTTTGATGATCTTTAAGAATCCGACGTCAGAATTTCAAAAATTCAAATTTTTTAGTGCACAAATAAACTTTTGGGGGCAACAGTCCTATGGAGACAGTCTATGCGTGTTTATTGAAAAATATTGGATTTTTGAAATTCTGACTTCAGATTCTTAAAGACCATTAAAAAGTAGACTAGGAATGTCTGTAAGACCCACTCTCTATCTCTTTATCTTCATCGACAAAATTGGGTTCAAAACTTTAAAAGTTCCACACTTTCAGGGCCTCTATTTCCACACCAAGAATAAAACATTACTCGAATTTTGTGTACAAGCTGAATATACTATTAAAAATAAGGGTTCCTATTTAAGATTTCAAAGTTACCCCCTCCCCCCAGCCCCCCTCACAAGGGGGGGGGGGGGTAATTTTTTAACTGATGAATTTCCCCCGCGAAATAATTCACTTTTGATTTTGGACATTTTTTTGTACAATGCTTAGTTTCCGAGATATTCAGTTATCTCAAGATAAATGCCTCACCCTGTATATCCATTTAAATTTAATAATTTAATTTGCTCATATACTCATGTTTATATTTCAAAATGAAAATTTATGAATGATATGTTTATTTTTCCTAAGAATTATTTCGCAGTTAATAGTTGCTATTGCGGTAATCGTAAAAATATTACCTGCAAAAAATTATAGCAAATATGCTGTGAGGAATCTCACTAGTTATAGAACTGTCAATTACAGACCTCCAAGAAATAATAATTTGAACTGAGAATAGGTGACAGATAAATCAAGAAAAATCCTTATAACATACAATACGAATGGACTTTGCACAATCAATGGGTTTAATTGGAACAAGTATTAAAAGAACACTATACTTTCATGCTTTGTGTTTTGTATCTTGGGGTTTGAACTGACAAAGGAAGAGTCGCGAAAAGCACAGTGTATGAAAAATTATATGGCATAATTTTAGATGCTATGAAATATTAATGAAATAGGACAAAACATATTTTGTTAGAATTTAATATGTTACCTACCGTAGACGCTCTCAAGATGGAAATTTCGGGGTACATGATCTCTTTGCCCCGAAAAGTAATATCCGTTCAAAATTTTGTCTTCCATACATTTGAATGAAAATGAATCAGACGCCAAAACGTGTTATTGAAAATTAATTCCCTCAAAAGTTATCTCCAAAATTGTTAAAACATTTATTCCATTGGAGATAAATGGTCAATCCCATCCTTGAAGAAGCTTGTCGGCTATCGACGGAACCATATCTTTACTCAGTCACACACGTCTTCGTCCGATGCAAATCAGTGTTCACGAATGTTTCTCTTCAGTTTTCCTAAAATGTGGAAATCGCATGAGAGATCTGAGCTGTAGGAAAAATGTTGAAGAATTTCCCAACTAAATTCCTGAGGCGTATTCCCAAATAAGTTGGCAGTGTTTAGGCGTTGTTATCATGAAGAAAGATAATTCCCTTCGATACGTTAGCATTTCAGGGTGTTTTGACTTTTTGGCACATCTCAGTTTCTGCAAAGTATCTTCATAGCGGATCCCATGCTCGAGGAAATCGATAAGAAGAGGACCCTTCCTAGAAGAAGAACATTATCATGACTTTCCTGGATTTTGTATGTAGAGTTTGGATTTTTTCAGTGGAAAGAATCCTTTATGTATCCACTGTTGGCTTTGCCGTTTGCTCTCGAGTTCAAAGTAGTGGCACCACGTTTCGTCCAAGGCGACAATACGGGACAGGAAAGCATACTTTTCTTCGTTGGTATCGTTGCAAGTGACTCACAGATGCAGCCGTTCTGCGAGTCGTTTGTTGACTTATTAGAGGTTAAGGCTAATTTTAACTGTTCTTGTCAGGAATTCAGTGCGAAACTGCACGAGAATCGTGATATTTTGTAAAAAGGTTAATTGTTCTGATAAATAAGAGAATAAAAACTGATATTTTAATATTTTATATTGAGTATGGTATTTGTTTCTTTATCTGTTATGCTGTATGTTATAATATGATAGCATTACTGCAAGTGAACTTATCGAGATTGAATAAAAGAGAAAGAAATCCCTAATCCAAAGGTTCCTCGGTTATTCTCTTGTTTAATTACCATTCTATGCAGGTCTTCCTACAGCATTTATATTATAAATATAAATCCAGGTCCGAATGTCACGTGAATTGCGGTATCGCCTGGCTACCAGTTCACCTCCTAACGCGTCCCTGGTTGCATGAGAAAAAACCTGGCCACCTTATATATACACTAAGTATCAATCAGAATTAAAAATTACATTAAAAATTTTTTAAATAATATTACTTTCTTGGAATGATTTTCTTCATTTGATTAAAAATATACAGGGTGTTTCAAAATTATGTACAATAAATTTAGTGACATATTCTTCAGGTCAAAAGAAGAGGAAAATGTTCTATAGCACTTTGTCTGGAAACGATTTATTTACGCGATACACCCAACTAAACCCGTGGCTCCAAATTACAGGAATTGTTCAAAGTGCCCGCCACCAGCTCGCACGCACGCTTCGGCTCGTTGCATGAGCGACCGTCTGATGTTATGGAAGAGTTCGTCGCCAGCATTACGAACGGTTTGGCATGCATTTTCAATTCGTTGTCGCAGATCCATAATGTTAGGAACTTCTGTGCTGTAGACGATCGTTTTCACATGACCCCACAGAAAAAAGTCCAAGGGATTAAGGTCGGGTGATCTTGCAGGCCAGGCTACCGGTCCACCTCGACCTATCCACCGATTCGTGTATGCAGCATTAAGGTGTGCTGGAGCGCCATCATGCATGAACCATATGTTAGATCTTATCAAAAGAGGAACATCTTCCAGTAATTCTGGCAATGCATTCTGCAGAAACAAAAGATACGTTCGCCCAGTCAATCGTGGCGGCAACACATAAGGGCCAATAAAGTTATTTCCGACAATTCCACACCAAATGTTCACGGAGAAACGCTCTTGATGCGCTCGAGCTCTGGTAACATGCGGGTTAGCATCTGCCCACTGGTGCTGGTTGTGAGAATTTACGATTCCTGTCCGGGCGAAGGTTGCTTCGTCCGTGAAAAGTATCTGGCTGAGACAACTAGGGTGTGCAGCATGACGACGTTGTATCCATTGGCAAAATCGTTGTCGGTGTGGATAGTCCGTTGGGTTCAGTGCCTGAACCAGTTGCAGGTGGTATGGATGCAAAAGCTGACGGTGAAGAATGCGCCAAACAGATGAGTGCGGAATGTGTACCATGGGTGCTTTCTGTGGTAAATCATGTATGATGTCAATTATCACATCCTCCTCATCCGGAGAATGTGCTACAGGCCGCCCTTGTCCTGTTTGACGGCCAAAGGAACCACGCTCCCTCAAATGTCTGTCGACAGATACAAATGTTCGGTAATTTGGCAAACGTCTATTCGGAAAGCGTTCTTGGTAGAGTCTTCTTGCTTCCACAGCATTTCCGTCCGCAAGACCATACATTAGGTGCATGTCAGTGTATTCTGCACTGGAATACGTGTACATGACTTTTTTTTTTACGTAAATCGTAATGCGTATGTCAAAGCACGCAAACGTTCTGAAATTGATATTCCTAGTGGATGTACAGTAATGGAAACAACCGTACACAACTAATGGAACAACCCTAAAGTAGGTTTAAATGGAACAAACCACTCAACCTAGTGTTGGGTCGAAACGCTGGAACTGCTAAAATATCGTCCGCTAACTACCGTGCTTCCCTACTATATCATATTGGATTACTCGCAAACAAATCGTTTCCAGACAAAGTGCTATAGAACATTTTCGTCTTCTTTTGACCTGAAGAATATGTCACTAAATTTATTGTACATAATTTTGAAACACCCTGTATACTCCTTTTAATGGAAAATAAAAATGAAATAATAAAAACTTAATAAAAGTCACTCAATGTGGAGAAATACAAATGAGGTGGAAGTCTTATGGAGAATGATGTGGATAAAAAACACAGGTGAAGAGAAGGTCTTCTAGAGTAGAAACAGTCACAGTAGAAACACAGGAAGATACACAAGAACAGACGACGCACATAAAAGTAGGAGAAAATCTGGTGATGAAGATCCGATGATGAGAAGCACAGTTGAAAAACAAATTATTAAAAGTTGATGAAATTACAATATCGAATAAAAAAAAAACAAAAACGTTTTCGAGATCATTTACCTCATCTTCAGTTTATCAATAAATTTTTGAAATAAAATTTCAGTTAAAAACATATTAATTAAAATTGAAAACAACGCTGTTAATAAAAAGTGAAGAGGTGTTGTTGATTGTTGGATTGTTGTGAACAGGAGGGTACACGTATGTTGGATTGTTGAGAGCAGGGAAATGTTATTGTCTGGGTTATAATGTAATTTTTTATTTTTTAATAGAAATTTCCATTTATTATTGATTTCTATCGATGGTTTGGCCAAATTGTTTTCATTCGAAATAATGTTAATGGTTTCTTTTATTAATCCTTTTTTATAATTTATTTCTTTGCCAATGATTTTGACTTTGTTCCAATCTGGATTATGACTATAGCTAATACAGTGGTTAACTAGATGATTATTTTTGCTTTTGTTTCTAAGTGCTCTTTCATGTTCTTTTATTCGTGTTAATAATTGTCTTTTAGTTTGACCTGTGTAAATGTGTTGACAGTTGCTGCATGGAATTTGATATACTTTGTTAGTGGTGCTCCTACTTTTATGTGCGTCGTCTGTTATTGTGTATCCTCCTTTGTTCTACTGTGACTGTTACTCTACAAGCTTCACCTATGTTTTTTGTCCACATCAGTCTTCATAAGATTTCCATCTCATTTGTATTTCTCCACATTGGGTGACTTTTATTAAGATTTTATTATTTCATTTTATTTTATTATATTTTCCATTAAAAGGAGTATATATTTTTAATCAATTGTATATTACTACAACTCCTATTATTATATAATTTTTTTCATTTGTTCGTATTATCCGAACTGTGGTTAAAAATTGTATTAACACTATAATATAGAAGGGCCAAGACCGTCAATTTGACGATTACGTGATGAAAAATGTAAATTAATTTTGTCTATTTTCTCTATCAATCTAATATTTAATGACTTTTCCTAAAATATGGTTCTGAATGTCACTGAAAAAATGAGTTACTCAAAGAAATTTTTTTTCGAGATTTTTCGATTTATACCTACAAAGACCACTGCCGCATGACTCGTAAAAAAATCAATTTATGACAATAGAGGGGGCTTTTGTTTCACTATTTGTTATCCGGATATGATGTATATTAGAGTTTCCGTTGCTCTTAAAAACAGTTGATCTGATTGTAACGAATTAGTTTTGTAATGAGTGCACGTAGGGGACTAACTCCGAAATATAGAAGATGTATCAGGTGAAGAAAGTGGCAATGATACATCAGCAGAAGTCGGAAGCCCTACTACTATGTTCCTCAACAGCCCTACTACTCTTCATCCGAGGATATTCACCATTTTCCGAAAAGTTACATGTATTTTTCCGCACGGTGGCACCACCATCGAACCACCATTAGACCACTGCGAGACGCGACCACTGCATGCTTTCTGTAGCAACGAGCGGGAATATTAAAAATGGATAACTCGCCTGCAGTAAATAATGTACCACCTATTGTTATAAGTAAGAAAATACACATCTTTTTTAAAGCTTAAGGTAATCAAATTAATCAAAATTATGTAATGTTCATATACAATTTGTAGATGATGTAAATTATCCTCATCCCAAGCTCATTACAAACTGGAAAAATGATCCAAAATGCTGGCCTCCAATCACACAGATCACAATTTTATCCTATTTCATCCACGCTAAAGCAAGTGACTGCCAAGACATGAACAATAACAGAAGCTTAGAAGCGTACAACTACTTTTATAGTGGTCGAGTCGGAATGATTACGTATCATAAAATAAATAACATCTGCATTTTAAAAGGATGTGTCACGCCATCGCAGTCACTTAGCAAAGATGATCATGAAGCTTGGGTTTTTGTTTATGAAGATGGATCATCAATTTTAACTGGTGAATGTACTTGCATGGCTGGTAAAGGAAATTCATGCAGTCATATTGCTGCCATATTGTACAAAGTTGAGCATGCTGTAAGAATGGGAATGATTCAAAGCACCTGTACAGATTTTGCTCAAAATTGGAATTCAGGAACAAAAAAAAATGTTATGCCATCATAAATATTATAGATTTACTTAAATTGGATTAAATACATACCACATTATCATAACCTAAATTCAGTTGAGGGGATGGATTTAGTTTCGTTGGCCTACCATCGATAAAATGCATTGAACAAACCTAAAAATTAATTGTAATATACAGTACTATAAGGCAATGTATTCTCAATATATATACCACAGAGTTTTTGCATGGCTTGAAATCCTTACTATTTAACTGTTTTATCCACTCCTTCCTAGTATCCTCACGTTGTGGAAACCAATGAAGTCGAAATGGCATAAGGCACAGACAATCTTTTTGCTTCAAATTATGCGCCTTACATAAGGTCTCCTTCCACTCATATAATTTTTTCTGACTGTTATTACATCCATTAACAGTACATGTACTACCATGGGAGTTCTTATAAGCCATGACAGATCCACAGAAATCGCAACAAGTCGAAGGTTTATGCTCGCGAGTCACGCATCACGCTCTCATTCACAAAAAGTCGCAGTGGTTTAATGGCGGACGGTAGTGGCGCCGCCCTGGTGGTCAAGCTTACAATTACGTTTCAGAAAATGGTGAATAGATGTAGAATTACCCGCCATGTCTTATAATGGCCATATCTTATATCTTATAGCTTTCAATTACGTTTTGAAATTATGGTAGACGCGGCAGAATATCTTCCCATGTCGGAAGATCTACTCGTGGTGGACGATATACAATATTATCTTCACTACCAGCAGTGGGTGATATCCAAATAGCTAATGACGGTACGGAATGGATTTGTATTTCACACAATCAAAGTATCAGCGGGGTAGGATGCCGCAATCAACAAAATGTGATGAGAGAAATTCCAGGAACCACTCCATATTGCGAGGCGATATGTTGAAGACAAAGTTTCAACTGCTTGGCGCTTGTTCATTAGTAAACCTATTTTGCGACACATAAAATTATGTACTGAAAATGAAGCCCGACAAAAAACCTAACGACGATTCTTGGAATGTTTCTCTGGATGAGTTAGATGCGTTTATTTCTTTGATTTATTCCCGTGGAGCTTATAACATGAGTCAATTAGATTTAGACCTTCTGTGGTCGAAAGAGTGGAGGCCACCTGTATTCAAAGAAACAATGTGCAGAAACAGATTCAAAGAAATAATGAAGTATTTGCGGTTTGACTTGAGAAGCACGAGATCTACGAGACTATCTGTAAACAAATTTGCACTGGCCTCAGAAATATGGAATAAATTTATAGAAAACTGTCAGATGTGTTATATTCCTGGTGAGAATTTGACTAGTGGTGAGCAATTATTTTCATAAAAGGAATAAAGGTCAAAAAATGATACGGTAGAATATACTTTTAATTGCCTTACGCGTTTCGGTTTACACCATCTTCGGAGGCTGATATAGCTACAAAGGTTTAGCTCGACAATCGACAATCGAACAGTGAAGTGTACATTCGTTAGGATGGGACGAAAACAGCGCTTTCACAAAGCTCATCTAACCAGAATAAACTCCAAAGGAAATACACTGAGGTAGTCAAGAAGCCTAACCAACCCAAGCGGTCTTCCATATTATACAAAAAAGAAAGTAAGATTGACGATTGTCAGAAACAAAAAACAAACGAAATAAAAAAATACAAGGAGAAATAAGATTATCACATGTTCCAGTAGTCTGGGAAAGAGACGTTGCTAATATCTTCAAAATTGATGTCAAGAACGTGCCTCGGTTTACGATACTTCGTATGCCAGTTCATATTCATTGAGTTCTCCAGTATCCCTTTCACAAGCTTATTGTCGTGAGTCTTCATCTTCGTTATCATAATCAAAAGGAGATCCTGTATAAACTTACCGATATGGGCCATGTTTAAATCGAGGTGGATGATTAGGGTTTAGCTACCCATGCCAGGGTTTATATACAAAGAGTGGAGGGGGTAAAGGTTTTGATTGGTGGAACATAAAGGTTTTGATTGATATAAACAAAAGAATAATGATATGCTCAAAGATTGGAGGATTAAATTGGAGATAATGGCGGACCTAATAGAGGGCTGTTATGTGGTCATCTGGTCTTGGATGTTTTGTCTGCTTCAATGAGGAGGTCAAGGATGTCGTCTCTTTAAAAATAATGTACCTCTGAGATTTTTACTAATTGCAACAAAGCAAATGTACCAAAATGTACAAAAAACTATTCTTTAAGTGTTAAACTGAAATGTTGAATAAAATTATATGTTTACAAATTCATGCATATATTACTTTTTAATTTTTATTTTTTTTTGTCATTTTTATTCTATATATTTTATCAGATCAAAGTGCTTGTCGTCAAATTGATTTGCAGGTATGACACAGAAGTCGGCCCTCGTGCTGTTAAAAAATCAATTTCATATGGGAATATTATACATGGGGATGGGACCAGAGAAAATTTCGTCTTAAGCGGGATTTCGTATTAACAGGTTTCGTAATTACAAACCAGCAAACTATTTCAATATTGTTACTGAATTCATAGTTCACAGCGATTATGAGTTTTTAACAGAAGTACAATGAGGTTCTTATTCAGACACTTTGAGACGAATCTTTAGAAACTATAATTGTAAAAAATTGTAACAAAACATTAAGAATACAGGATAGTCAAAATGATTGGTATAAATAGAAAACTATCCCACCAAGGCTGTATTCAATATATCGCCGAATAAATGACAAAAAGAGAGTTTATCTTTCCAAGTTTGTATTAATTTCACCGATGTTCGATATGAGCGACCCTTAGTGACAAGGGTCGACATCATACTTCAGCTCATCCCATATCCATTGCATCTGGTAATCGCAAAAATTCTAGCGCCTCTCCTATTATAGAAAGTGGTGGCTATCCGGCGTGTTTAAGAAAACTCAAAATCGACAGCATTGGTGACACTTGGAATGTAAATCAACGAGTTTGCTTGCAATCGCAAAATGAATTCCAAGGGACGCAGGCTGGTTAATCGATGTGCTATCTCTGCCCTCTAACTAATCCCCCAGTGACACACGTGAGACCTCAAGAAGGCATGTCACTGTGTATAAATCATCATATATCACGAGCGGAATATCTTCAAGAGCCGTAAGTCTAGGAAATGCAGATAAGCCTTATTTAGCCTTTAGAATGGATATCCTAATAAAAGTTCCCAGAATAATATCACTAAAGTTCCCAGAAAATTGGTATTCTCCTACTATGTAATGGCATATAGATATCTTAATTCTGATAATAACAAAAAATTAATACCCCCGAGAAGAGTATAGGAAAGTGGCGGAAGCTCTGACTTCATCTATCTTTATCTATCTACCCCTTTATCTGCACATTTTTAATCCCCCTCCCCAATTTTTTTAACCAAAAAATTTATTTTTATCGAACATAATATTTAGAAAATATAAAATAACTATCTTCTTTCGCTTCTCATGATTTCCGATCGAATGACATATGCATGACATACGTTGCTGCCACCACATAACTCCGACCCCACTGGAACAATTTGGCCCAAACTTCATAGTAATGTAGATCTTGCTTAGAGAATCTGCATACCGAATTTCACGCGTTTACATACCTAAATACCATGCAAAGCTTTCGTCCCCTCCGTAACTCCGACTCAGTGCATCAAACAAAATAAGACCTGCCCATGGTAAGCTACGTAATTTTCCACAAATCTATCCATTGAGTACATATAACAGTTTCCATATTCTATCATGGAAATCCTAATTCAATATGCACCTATACATATCGGAATTTTGAATCTCGTAATAAACAAGAAGGCATTTTCAGTATTTTAGTTGTCCTGACTTAATGCAATTATTATATCTTCAAATCTTAACTCTGAAATTGAGCTACTGTACAAGTCTATCATCAGCTTCAGAGAATAAAGCTACAATAACTCGTACTTCCGGAAGCATACATACAACAAGTTAACCTTTCTCTTTTAAATTATAATCCCAAAGAACTTTTCACTCAAAAATATACAGTATAGCGGCTATCCTACCGTATCCTGGTTATTATATTCTTTTCCTCATTCAAAAATTAAGCCAACTCTTTCAGTTTAAGCTAATCCTGCATGCTACTATTAGCACCGCACTAACGAGCATTTTGCTTTCAAAATCGGACAAAAATATTATGAGTAATTTTCAAATTGGAAATAAATGAAAATGCATGGAAAAGCTTATTAAAAGTATATTTTAGTGAAAATAAGTACATATTTAAAAAAAATATACATTTATTCTTCTTCATCTTCATCCATTAATGAATCATCGTTATTTGGTTCGGGCTTGAAAAGGTCTATTGTTTCTTTTAAAAACGGCTGGCTTTTGCTGGGTTTCCTTTTTCTTCCACAGCTGATCAATGGATCTGATGTGAGAAGAAGCCTATTTAAGACGTCTTCGTTACATCGTAACCGCGAAAACTTCCTTCAAAACCGCAAAAAAAATTCCTGTTTCTGATCAAAATTTTCC
>JAHWFO010015425.1:2310941-2353841 GCA_023313115.1 Rhysida immarginata | reverse complement strand
ATAATAATAATAATAATAATAATAATAATAATAATAATAATAATAATAATAATATGATCTAGAAAAATAATGAAAAGAAGAAAGAGATACAGAAAGAATCTTGGATTAAAATAAATGAATGAGGAAATTATAATACATCAGAAATGATTTATTCAACTAACTCTTCTTTGAAAAATAATATCCAAGAAAATAAAATATTTTTGAAACTGCATTTTCAAAAGCAAAACGGCTATTTGAATATGATTTTTTCTTACATATCGGTATAGCTTATTATAATTAAATAATTTCGGTATTTTTTATTCCTTTGACTACTTAAAAGAATACTGATTAGTAAAGAACTTTCTCAATTTAATCCAACTTTTCGGCTGTGGTCTGATATCATTTAAAATTTGATTTAATATTCGAAAACAGGGCCTGTGTCCTGCAAGAGGTATGGATGTTTGTGTTTCCCCTTTGGTAGGACAGTACATAAAAAAAACTGTAAAATCAGGATGTAGTCATGGTAGGTCACAACATATTGATACGATCTAAAAGGCTTGCGATTATTTTCTCGATTCATCTTGGACTAAAATGGAATATAATTTAATTTAAAATGTGATCACTTGCATCGTGATAATGCATAGTTATCTGTCAAGTTTTAGAATAACTTAAAATAAATATATTAATGTTACAGAATAACTACATGACAAAAAGAGCTTGTATTTAGATGACTTATAAATACCATTGCTCCAGATAAAGCAAATACTAGCTTTGTTCTACTAGAAGATTTTTAGCACCTATAATTCTTCCAGTGTGGAATTTTTTCAAGTTTTTTTGAAAATCAATGCACAAATTCTTCAACATTTAAATAAAGTTTAGGTCTTAATGAACTTATCATGAAATTCAGTATCTGTTTCATTACCAAATGATAAATGCCCTTCACTCAAAAAGTTTTTACCTTCTGTATTTATACCACGGTGATTTATACGGATGCCAGTTATTTTTCTTCCATTTTATTTTAACCTAATAACAGAAGAGTTATGAAAAACAAGCTCTTCTTCTAATATTTTGAAATAACAAACAAAAATTTTAAAAATAAATTTATTTAGATATCTTTTATTTGATTATATTAAATCTTTTTTTATAAATATGAATGCAATGTGACGAAATTATTAAACAGTTCAATGATGCCAAATTAAATGAAAACTTATTTGAATTTTCAATACCGATCAACCTACATGGAATATATGTACAGTGGTCCCCTTAAAATTAAAAAATAAAATTTAAATAATAAATACAAAAACTTTTCTTTAGAAACTTTAAATCATTTATTAATTCTTTTTTAAACCTTTTTTTTTTTTTTTTGCTCCCCCAATTTATAATAATAATTCTAAGAGGAATGAAAAAAAATTAGAGATCACTTGGCCTCAGTCCATGTCTTTATGCTATACATCAACTAAAAGGAGAATTGTTGAGGATGACGATGAGGATACTGATTATGATGATGATTAGATGATGATGATGATATGAAGTTATGATGATGACGATGATGATGATGATAATAATATTAATAATAGTAATAACAATAATGACTTAGAACACTTCATGATTGTTTTCTTACAAAATGTACAAGGGTGGCTTATTTTCTTGAAACAGCAGAAAAGTGTTTCAAATTTCATAAGTTAAATTTTTGAATTCTTATTTTGATACTTCTTTTTTTCTTCTGATGCTCATGATAAGCTTCCAATAAGGAAACGCTTAATAATTTACATACAAACTCAATGATCTATAACCCAGTGAGAATCAGAAACAAAGGAATGAAAACTTTCTTTGTTCTATCATAATTAAACACTTGAATTATAAAAACAAATTTCGATTCTCAATTTTTTTTTTTTAAATTTGGAAAGACCAAAAGACAAATGAAAGACCTAATCAAATTTGAAAAATAAAAAAAATAAAAAATAAAGGGACTTACGCAATTTACAAAGACTGTTGATCATAAAAAAAAAAAGAACCAAACTTCCTAAACTTAACTTACACAAAAATATTATTTCTGGACAGCAGCATGTTGTTTTTTGTTGTTTTTTTTTTGTTTGTTTGTTTTTTTGAAAATATTCATTGCATTGGTGAATGCCATTTTACCTCCCCCTCCCTTTTTTTTTTTTCTTTTCAAAAATCAATGTAAATTTTCTTTTTCTTTTTTTTTTTTTTTTGGGTTTCTTTTTTCTCTTTTCATTTTAAGGCGGAATATGAAGGTAGGGGACCAGCTGCAGAGATGGAAGGTGGAAATGAAGGAAGGGAAGAAAAATCTATTTAGAAATCAATGCACTATAAACAGAGAAAATAGTTTTATAAAATCGGAGCATAATTGCAAATAGAAAAATAAAACCCTTAAGTTACATTGTTTGATTGACATTTGCTCTGGTAAGTCATTGACACCATTCTCATCTCAAAATGAAAAACTGACTTCTTTATCCCTTAATGTTTCTTTCCTTTTTTTTAAAAAATAACTATTATTACAAGTACTGTAGAAGTGTTCATGTGCAACACATCAGGCAATTTCTCACAAATGACTGCATGAGAAATCTTGGACTTCATACTCCAGTCACTATAATTTATATATACATGTATATTATTAGTATGTGTATACAGTACATATATATATATTATTGGAATTTTTTAACTTTTTTTTTTTTTTCCTCTCCTTGCAAGCAACAAATTCACATAAATTCATTTTCTAAAAATCACATATGTTTATATTACTTCTTAATCAAAGTTTTGTTGCTGAACATCACTATTTTATTCTAATATTTTCTTTAATGTATAAAGTTCTGTACATTCCCTCCCTAACCATAAAGATATCCTTTCATAATCCAAGTCCTTTACTTTAAAATCTTTATGATATGGTACATTCCAAAATAAATAGTAACAGGATTTCTCATTATAAGTTCAAGCACTTAAAAGAGTTTCTTTCTCTTTCATTTCGTTTGTCATCACACTATTGCACATCATATCAAAGGAATTTTTACACTTTCTTTATAATTACACATTACTTTGCTATAATGTTTCATGGTTGGGTCTCGTGAGAGAAAAATATTTCAATGAATAAAAGCACTTTATAAAATTCTTCGGAAATTCATATCTTTGATTTGTTTTCTTCTTTTTCTTTTCCCAAATAGCCTAGGTAAACAGTAGATGAAATGATCTGATATTATGATAATTTCACAATCCTCAAAGGTAAGTCATGTAAGAAAACTACCTAAAGGCTTTCATTTTTTTAGGGGTAGTTTCTTTTCTTTTCTTCATGTCTTCTTTTTTTTTATGAAACCATAATTCATTTATAAAAAAATCTGCATCACTTTTCACAGTAAACACCTACAAGGTGCAGAATGCTACAGATTGAAGCACTTTTTCCCCCCCTTGTCATTTTAGCATTTTTAATTAGCATGTCAATGCTAATTTTTTGTGTTTTAATTATCAATGCCGTGGGTGAACAGTTGATCTGTTATCACCTGAAGAAAATTTGCGTTCGTGAGGACCACCGTCGTTTCTCCTAAAATCACCACGATCGTCCATTTTGCGACGCCAAGCATCAGCATGAGGTTGCTGAGGAAAGAACTGGGGGCCTCCCATTGCAGGTAAATGGCCAGCTACAGGAAATTGGTTGACAAATGGTGGAGGCGGATGATGAGGAACGGCCATATAAGATGAGTGATGGGGAGAATGGTGAAACCTGAAAAATACCAAAAATTAAAATCTTTTGCCAACAATATTAATTAATAAATTATAATAAATAAATAAATAAATTTGGTTTATATGTATTTGCAGAAAGGTTGAATGATGCATGTGAAAAGAAATGACGAGAATTAAGGACAAGATGATGAAGGTGTTTATATTTAAAGAGGGGTATGGATCAAACAACTTGAAGATAAAAGCAAGGGAGAATGAATCTATGTATAGTCCATCTATTTTATCTTAGCAGCTGACTCAATTTGTTGCCATGGGTAATGGGAGAGGAGTATCGCATAGCCTCTATTCAAGGTTACCTTTAATTCATGGTAATCTAATCAAAGCCCCATAAGCAATGCAGGCTTTAACTCCTGCTTTGACCTAATTCAGCTTCATTTGATATCCGGAAAATATATTACAGTCAGACCTCGAATATTCATGAGGAGAATTTGCGGATGTTTGGTAGAGTCACTAAACATGGTAATACATGTGTACTTCTACAGTTCAAACACTAAATATGACCCCAGTCATGTTCCCAAACATTTCATTTAATACATCACCCTTAAAAATAACAACAAATTTTTGATGTAAAAATAAAGTACAATACTGTCTACAGATATTTGTCACAAGCAAAGCATGAGAAGTTTAAAAGCATGAAAATCTTATAAATTACTACGAAATTAAACATAAACACTTCTGTAGGGTTTTTCAAGGATTTTGCGGATGTGCGGATGCATATAAGTTTAGTTCCAATGAAATTTCCGTGGATCTGTGAATTCGCGAATCACAAACCGCAAATGTCCAAGGTCTAACTGTACGTACTTGGAGTAAATCACTCTTATTTGGAGTAAATACGTACTCTTTTATTTGGAGTAAATCACTGTGAATTACTACTACTGTGAATGAAATCAGTATGTGTAAAAAAACAGGTGCTGGCAGTTGGAAGTTAATGGCTAACATGATTGGCTGAATTTGAACTAAGACGTTTATCGCTCAAACAAGGTCATCCACCTTCTTATGATAGACGCACTTTATTTGGAAAGCATGTTTGAAAGAAAATGTGATCTTGATAGTGAGATTTTCGAGAAAAAGAAGAGCTGGGCTGCAAATCATGGATGTTCTGGGAAAGTACGAGATATGCCCAGAAACAACCTTCCATTTGATAGTACAAAAAAAAAAAGCAAGTACAGTCTATTCCAAAAGCATTTTCACTTGCTTGGCAGGAGTCGAGCTAATCGGAATTTATCGGTTATAAAGTTTAGCAATCTGAACGAACATCGTAGAAGTTTAAAATGTACTTGGCCGTTCAAAGTGGAAATAGGGATTAGGGTTTATGACAGGTATGGGCTTATTACAGTACTTTAAGATCATTAAATTGTGATTCCTTAGTATTGCTTCTAGCAATGAAATTGGTAGAGACTTTGCAATACAATAACGGGAGAACAGAGTTTCCAACACAGTACTTTTAACTGAAAAGCTAATTGCTATATTCTATTTCAGTAATCTAGTCTTTGCAGATGAAATATTTAACAAACTTATTAAAAACAAAGCAATAAATATTTATTTTATCTATATATTTTTTTCTGTATTTTGAACATTGATATTTTTACTAATTACTTTTTTTAAATTCTGTAATATTTTCATAGTGAAATTATTCATGCTGCCACATACTATGCGTACATTTCATAAGATAATGAAAAACCAATATGATATACCATACAGTAAGCAGCATATTGTATAGAGCATTTATATATGCATTTTTCATAAATTAGATACTGTATTGTTATATACCGTTATGTAAGATGGAGAATACATGTACAACTTTGTTTGCTGATACGTTATTTTTTTAAGCATAAACCCAGAAGATATTTCATATCGAAAGATTGGTAGCTATTCCCTATGAAATACCATAATAGATTTATAGTTTAAATATTTAGAAGACTAGATTTTGTTAAATTTGAAGCAAACTTAAAGTTTATTTTCTGTTACTGATTATTTCATGAAAAACATGTAATGATTTAATTATTACATTTTTTTTTCAAAGAAAAAAGAGGAATATTTCATGTATTCACCATTATGTTGTTGCACGTGCTTTGCCAACTTATCTCTTACTTCCGCGTGTAATTATCACGTTATTATATTGCATTTGTACTAAAATAATAATAATAATAATAATAATAATAATAATATAAATTGATTTATTAATAATAAGGAAAACTTTCATAATAAAGGCTCAAAGTCAGATTTCAGTCAAAACAGTTGAACGTCACTCATTTTGCCTACCTATTCCTGTTGCTAAGAAACAATAAATGGCATTGTCTAATGTGATTCGAACACGACTTCTTGCCTGAACCGATTAATCTCACTTGTTTAATGTATTGCAAGGAAGCAAAACATCATTCACTTACCTGAAAATGCTTTTGGAATAGACTGTAAATCACTTAGAAAAAAAATTATTACAAAAAAATCTCCATACCTTGAATTATTTTTCTAAATAGCTCCCACAATTTTGAAGGCACTTATCATAGCAGGGCACGAGTGTTTGCATCCCTCTTCAAAAAAGTTGCCAACCACTTAGTGACACCTTCTGTTACCTAGCGACTTTCATCTCTTTTCATACCTGAAGTCATTCCTTGGTGGCCAGAAGCTCAATAACGATGACGAGATAAAAGCCATGGTTGACATCACAGTGGCAACTTTTTATGAAAAGGAATAGAAACACTCATGTCCCGCTTGATAAGTGCCATTAAATTGGTGGGAGCTACATAGAAAAATAGTTCAAAGTATGCAGATTTTTTTTGTAATAATTTTTTTTTCTGAGAAGTGTACTTGCTTCTTTTGTACTATCAAACAGAACTTACTTTCTGGACATACCTCATAAGTAAGGAGAGAGAATTTATCAATGTCTACCAAAATAGCAGCATATGAAAGATCGATACCAACTTAACATACGGAAATGAAATCTGGATTTGGATGAGAAGCTTAAGAAAGGTTTGGGTGCTGTCGAGATAAAATTTTTAAGAGGTGTGTCTGGTAGATGGGACTGTTCCAAATGATAATGTAAGAGGCTCGTATGGAATAAAGAGAAAGATAACTGGATGTAGCCTAAGTCTGCTTTGAGAAGATTTGGGCCTTTAGAAAAAATGAGCAATGAGGGTGACTAAACAGTTTTATGCTGGCCATATGAGAGAGGAAAACCAAGGAGAATGTATCAGGATCAAACAGAGAAATGACTGAGATATGATTTTAAACTATGCTTTCAGAGTTTTTGAAAAATTTGAATAGAAGGCAATCCTATATGAAAAATAGAATGGCAGTGATGATACAAAGATTGCCTATAGAGAAAGGGTGAGTAGCATCATTTGATTGGGGTGATTTATACTCTGTGCAATAAAAGAAAAACTTGGCGTGGTGCCAGAATGTGCTATTAGCCGATCAGAAGCCTAGCTGAGTGCTCAGACAGGCTTTTGGATTGGCTAATAGCAGATTCTGGCACCATGCCAGTTTTTTTTTTATTGCACAGAGTATAGTCGATATTTCGTTCTAAATGCCACCTATCCTCCTAGGAGAATTAAGGCATGATGATGTGTTTGTGTTGTTTTCAATAAATAATAAAGAAATAAATAAAAAATAAGCCTGAAAATATCAAGGCAATTACTTCAACCTTGGATCTCGTTTATTATCGATGTGTGAACGATGATCTTTATCTCGGTCACGACCATATCCTGGATAACGATTGCTGTTGCTGTGATCACGTCGGTGATCATTATTGTATCTAACAAATAAAAAAAATAAACAGGAAACAAACAAACCAATACTATTAATAAATGATTCTTTAAGAACAAAAATATGAAGTTAACTAAATATCCTGAATAAATTAACTTAAGAAAAGTATTAATTAGGAAACAAATCTAATATTAAAATTAGTACTCCAAAATAAGACAAGAACATTTTGGGACAATTTAGAATAATGAAGGTAGCAAATACATAAGTCTGCCAGTGTTCTCTCCAGGACCTTTAGAATGGGCAAATCACCTCATTTAGAAACTTTAATATTTTGCAATGTTTTCATCTATCTACTTAGCAATTTATTTAATCTACCAAAATGGTAGGGAACACTTGCACAAAACGCCAGAACGTCTAAATTTCTGGAGAGAACACTTGCACATTCAAAACCACTCACATTAAGCACGACAATCTTCGGTTTACAAATAAAGAACAATTAAAAATGAAAAGAAATATTATTTATGTCAGATCAAAAATAGTTAACAAAATTTCAGGAGAATGAACACAGTTTCAACATGGGACTAAACAGGAGCAAAGATAACACAATTCAGATTTGCAATAAAGTATGCTTTTTCTCAACAACAATCATTTTCTGTCAATCTTGGTAAAACTTTGAAACTTGGTAAAGGTTTGAAGGAAAAACAAAAGACAAAAACATTCATGCTCAATCATGTCTAGCACAAAATTGTTAAGAAATGAGAGAAAACAAAATTTTACAGGATTATTTATTTACAGTTATAAAGATTCATTAATATGGCAAAAGATGTTCACTTTATCCAAGCATTTTAAAGTTACAGTACTATTGAAAACATATACAGTTGCCTCCAAATTACTCACACCCTAATCAAATTAAGAGAAAAGTTGATGTTTGTTTCAGAAAAAAATCTGTATGTTTTTAATTATTGATACAATAATTAAAGCGGGTATAAAAAATCAGTCAATTTCATTGTGACAATTATAAATAAAAAAAATAAAATTATTCATACCTCCTTGCAAAGATGGCATCCTCAAGCAGGAAATGTTTGATAATTTACATAACAAGATGCGATTGGACTTTGCAATGATTCTCAGAATAGAAATACAGAGAAATATGACATTATTGTAAAATTTTGGACAACACTCTGTGAAAAAGGAATGCTCCACTATTAATTGACAATCAACAATGGGTAAACAAAAGAATTGTCAACTGATCTATAAAAGACACAGGCCTTGATTTGTCGATGTCATACTCAGCGACGAAGTCCTTCACCCCTTGCACACCAGCCCTGAACAAATCCCCATATTCGTATATCAGACATCTTAGCGCATCTCCTTCACTCTCCCCCAAGTCGCCAATACTTTCACACGTATTTTTCAATTCACTATTTCAATTTTTTGAAAGTTTGATAGCGTGGACACGAGGCTTGGAACCAGAGCGAAAGGTCGCGAGTGTTATGTGCTCGTTCACTGGAGTCTTTTTGTCGAACGAGATGACAAAGCTTGGAAAACTGTCACGGAGATTGTGAATAATTCAACAACTTAAGGAGGGAATTCAACGCTATAAAACGATTTCCAGACAAGTTAAAACCGGAAAATCGGAAATATATTTAGTAAATGAATTACATTCCCATACATGTTAAAATAAATTTAAGAAAGGGGAAAGATTATCACAGACAGGATTTGAACCCATGCCTGCAAAACAGAATTCTAGCCTCCTACCACTGGACTACCAGAACGCGATGAAAATCAATGCTACAATTTGGACATTTATAAAGTGCAATCAATTATAATAAATGAAAAATGAATTTATGAATTTTTTTTCTCGGAAAATTTTGAGAAGTGCATCGATTAATTTGCATGGGTGTTTAATTTGGTGAAAGCTGCTCATAAAATTTATTTTTTTGTTTTATCAAAATCAGTGAGTCCGAATATGTGGAGTCTCCTTGTCAGTTACAGTAGTGACTTGTACTGTTCGGAAGCTATTGTTAATCGGTCTGCACGAGGAAGAAAACCCAAATTAAAGGACCAGACCATTCGAAATTTACTGAGAAATTGCACCAAAAATTGGAGAGCTACCATTAGTAACCATCAGCAACTATTAGTTGCAACAGGAATCTGTAGAATTCATCATGTTCTGCACAAGCATGGGCGTAAAGGATGTGTTCTTCGCAAGACTCCTCTACTAAAGCCAGCTTACAAGGCGAAGCTATTAGAGTCTGCCAAGAAACACCTTAATGAGCATGACTACTATTGGAAGCCTGTATTGTGGTCTGATGGAACTAAAATTGAGTTATTTAGTCATAATTATAACAAGACCTTTGGTGACTGTCCCAACTGTGAAGCATCGTGATGGCTCCGTTCTTTTATGGAGCTGTTTTGCTGCTAGAGGACCTGAAGAATTAAAAAGAACTGACAGCTTCATGAAATTACAAAAGTAACAGGCCATTTTGAAGAAACATTTGAGACCCTCTGCAAAAAAGTTTCGTCTTTTATAGTGGTTGAATCTTTTAATATGACTACAATCCAAATCGACATCATTGTGGCTACAGAAAAACAAAATTAAGATATTCAACCAGAAGTCACAGCTGACAGATTTAAATCCTATAGAGAATCTGTCAAACAAGTTAAAGAGTGAAGTGAGAAAACGACATCCAAGGAACATCCAAAATATAGAATCCATCTGCAAAGAATCATGGCAAGAACCTTTATCAGAAACCTGTTCAAAGTTATCCTTAGAATAAGGCAAATTCATTCAGAAAGTTTTTTGTTTGTTTTTTTTCATCATTGGCCTGTGTAACGGTCACAATAAGTTAAAATATGCAAGTTTTCTTCAATAAAATTCACATTTCTGTTAATTTGATTAGGGTGTGAATAATTTAGGAGGCAAATGTATATACATTACTTTTCTAACAAAAATTTAAAAAAAAATTAATAAATTTTCTTTGCCTACTAAAATGTATTCTTAGGTGAATGAAAACAATTAAAAAAAATTTTTTTTAAACAACCTTTATATTATACTATTTCTTGGCAAGCAATAATTTATGTTATTAAACAAATTTTACGTAAGAGGCAATTTCACATTAAAATTCTTATAATATGCTTCTTACTTATCATACATATTCTTGGAAACTGACTTTTTTGAGGCCAATCAAGGAATTTGGTTCAGCTACTTTTCAATTCAGATACAGCCAGTTTTTAATGCTGCCCTTGTTTCATTTTATATGATATAAAATAAAATGGCCAAGGAGAATTATTTTTCCTGTCAACACCTACTTCGACAAGTGGTTACACATGGCTATTGTTCTTGACTTTGAACTCATTATTTCATATAGAACATAATTATCAATATTTCATCGTCAAAATAATATTGCAAACAAACAGTCAAATATAACTGCAAAGGAACTATTTGGACAGAGGCTTCCTTTTTCCTCAAAATTAAAAAGGAACGAGGAAAACCAATTTGCATAGTAAAAAGGTGCAATAATAAAAGTATAAGGACTGACTGGTAAAATTTTATAATTATTCTACTAAAACAATCTAGCAAAAATTTACTGAAATAATTTAATCTCAGGTGAAAGTGACAAAATATATTGTAAACTCATAAAAGACAAAAAGAATAAATCTATCACTTCAAGAAACAAATCTCAACAATTCGATCATTTTCCTACAGTCCAGATCTTGCACCAAGTGATTTCCATCTGTTCAAAAATCTGAAATCCTTCTGGGTCACCACAATGATGTCCAGATCAAACAAACTGTTGGTATGTGATTTGAATGACAGTCAGCACCTTTCTGTCACAAGGGAATACAAAAACTGTTGGAATGCTACAACAAGTGCCTCAACAAACAGATTTGGTGGAACGTATGTAAAAAAGTAGTGTAAGGGATGTTCTTCAAATACCAGCTAAGGTTTTCTTGCTTTTTTTTAATGTCTTCTTGGAACTTAATTTCTGGATAACCCTCGTATATTTCAACCATAATTATTTCTTTTATTAATAATTAGACTATATTCTTATACAGTGGTGCTCAAAAGTATGGCAACATAACGGGGAAATGGATTCGTTGTTAGTTTAACAAAACACACACATAGTTGTAAATATAATTGATGTCTATAATGAAGCTTTGTGCTTAAACACTATTATTACAACAACAATCTTTTATTGCACTTATTTAATTTATAATGAACAAAAAATGGAACACCCCAACGAAAAAGAGCTCAAAAGTATGGAAACAAATTTGCATAATTTGCATAAACTGGACCGTTACAAATCACAATTGGGGGATGACATCGAGTGAATGTGAAAAAATGCCTAAAACAAAATATCTCACTGATGATGTAAAAAACAGAATGGTCAAAATGGCGAAAGAAGGAAACAAATTAATTGACATTGCAAATGTATTCAAAGTGAACAGATCAACTGTCACTAAGGTAATTCAACGTTATAATGATAAGGAACTGTTGCAGTTGCCCCAAAGTCAGGTAGAAAACGTGTCACTGATGAGAGGACCGATAGAAAAATTAGAAGATTGTCTGTTGCCAACCCAATGAAACCTGCAACTGAAATAACGAAAGAAATAAACGAAGTTGAGAACTCTCAACATCAGTGCAAGCACTGTAAAACGTCGCTTAAATAAATTTAATTTATATGGAAGACATGCAGTCAAGAAGCCTTTTATATCTACAAAGAATAGAAAAGCAAGACTTGAGTTTGCGAAGGATCATATTTCTTGGACTCCTCTTCAATGGCAGAAGATTCTTTGGAGTGATGAATCACGATTCAAATTATTCAGTTCTGATGGTTTGATGTATGTTTGACGGCCTCCTGGCAAATGTTTTGATTCACGCTACCAAATACCAACTGTGAAACAAGGAAGAGGAGGAGTAATGGTTTGGGGTTGTTTTTCCAGCTTTGGAACTGGCCCTATTGTTCGAATCAATGGGATTATGGATCGATTTGTGTATCGTGACATATTGGACACTTACATGAAGCCTTTTGCTGAATGGAACATGCCTTTAAAATTTTGCTTTCAACAGGACAACGATCCCAAACACTGCTCCAAACTTTTGCAGCAATGGTTTAAAGATGAGAAGATTGAAGTTATGAAGTGGCCAGCTCAATCGCCGGATTTAAACCCGATTGAAAATTTGTGGAAAGAGGTTGATCGTAGCATAAGGAAAACAAAATGTTCAAATTTGGATCAACTAATAGAAGAAATTGAGCATGCCTGGAAGGCCATTCCTACAGTCTTTGCACCAAGCTTGGAGACTCATTCTATGCAAAGTCGATGTGCTGCAGTCATTGCAGCAAAAGGATACAGTACAAAGTACTAATACTGTAATAAACTTTGGTTATCATTAATCAAACGCAATTCGTGTTTGGGATGTAAATTACTTTTGTTTCCATACTTTTGAGCTCTCTTTTTCGTTGGGGTGTTCCATTTTTTGTTCATTATAAATTAAATAAGATTATTGTTGTAATAATAGTGTTTGTTTAAGCACAAAGCTTCATTATAGGCATCTATTATATTTACAACTATATGTGTGTTTTGTTATACTAACAACGAATCCATTTCCCCATTATGTTGCCATACTTTTGAGCACCACTGTATGTATATTGTATTTTTATGTTTATTAATAAATTTTACTACAACCTTTTTAATTTTTTTTTTCATATCCACACTTAATGTTAAAA
This sequence comes from Rhysida immarginata, assembly GCA_023313115.1. NCBI lineage: Eukaryota > Metazoa > Arthropoda > Chilopoda > Scolopendromorpha > Scolopendridae > Rhysida > Rhysida immarginata. The sequence continues at coordinate 2,340,675 of JAHWFO010015425.1, read as the reverse complement.
CTTGTTCTTTATTCTATTTGCTATGTCATTTTATTTCTAGCAACTCTCATTTAAAGCCACTCGATTGAAAAAGCAATTACATGTACTTTTATTAAACAGGGTGAAAGTAGAGCCTTTACCTGATAAAGAAAGAAAATTAATAAAATAAACTATAGCTGGCTCGGTGGCAGAGTGAGTGAAGGCGAAGGTCTTGCTGCTCTCGAAACCAGTGAGTCGCGGGTTCGAATCCTGCTGAGGGCATGGACGTTTGTGTTTGTCCCTTTTCATTATCATCCTTTCATCATTTTCTCCATATTCTGGAACTAACAATTTCAGATATATACCGATTCCCCCTTTCAAATTTTGCTTAAAAAAAACATGACAGGAATTTATGAGTGTTAAGTCACGTGGTCCAAAGATGGCCAAAATTGAATAAAGAAGAAAATAAACTATGTCAGATAGATATATAAGTTTTTTTTTGTATTATGTTCTCCATCTCAAAGTTTTTAAATTGCTGATATGGTAGAAGCCGAAGCAATGTAGGTGGCACTAACATCAGTCATATTGAAAATGATGTCTATGAGGGAGAATGCTGTCTGAGTACCAACCCTGAGTAATTTATCAACAGGACGGTGTCCCACCAGATTAGGCATTATCATTTCATGAATTCCTCGATTCATTGTTTCCCAACTGATGGTTTGAAAGAGATGGTCGTACTACATGGCCCCCAGTTCTCTGGACATATCCCACTGGGATATGTTAAGGATAAACTGCTTGCTACAACGGTCCCCGATGTGAACACATTAAAGGCAAGAATAACAAAGGCGATATTCACGCTAACAGAAGACATGCTGGTGAATACATGTCGAAAAATTGAATATTGTTCAGCTGTTACCAGAGCTATAAAAGGTGCACATGTTGAAGTATACTAAAGACGTGAAGAAAAACTTTTAGAGACGAAGATCATAATCCTGACAGTTTTTTTTTATTAATTATCATTAATTTTCTTAATCAGGTGGAGACTTTATGATCGCCCTGTATGACTTTACAGGTTCAATCTAGGACCAAAAATCTACGAGTCATTTTGACTCCTCAGCCTGAAAACCTTCAAGTCAAATTGTACAAGAAGTGAGCCAAATATTAGATTTTTTTTTGACTTCCACATTTTTACATGCACAATCTCTATAGTTAATTAGAAATATAAAGAAGACACCATGTGACAAAATGTGGTGAGAAGAATATGACCGATAATATTCAAAATTTAACAAGTCAATTTTGACTTGCTGATCAAAAAATCACGAGCCAAATTTTAGTAAAAATACCCATTTGACATCTAAATTGCGAGTAAGTGTGAACCCTAATTTTAAAAAAAGCTGCAGCAAAATCTGCCAGTTGGAAGTAGGTAGAATTTCCATAAAAAGATTAAAGAGGATGAACTAATCCAATCTACCTGCATAAGATGGATGACTTTCTTAAAACAAACAATAAAAAGAAAATTCATAAAAAAACAAATCACATTTTACACCTTTATATACAAAACCTGATAATTATTTTCAACTGAATTCATGATATCTTCTATTCTATTGCCAACTTTTTTCCAATTTTTTAATTTTGACTTCAGATTCGAATAGAGCATCAAAAAGTAAGCAAAAGTTATGATCGGCACACATGTCCTATCTCTTAGGGAACATGGCCAAAATGACTAACCGCAATGTTCCCGAATAGATAGGGCATAATATAGGCTATGCCTACTTTTACCTTTACTAGTTTATGAAGCTCTAATAGACTCAGAGTTCAAAATCAAAAATTCGAAAAAAAATTGGCAAAGGAATGACAAATTTTGCGAATACAGTAATGATGATTTAATTAACATCATTCTGGCAATGCAATGCTATGCATCCTCAACTGGTTTTTAGTATGAAGTGATTAATGAAGACATTTTAGGATTAAAAATAAAACTATGAAGATGAAAACTATGACCAGATGAACTGATCAAAGCATAAATGATTTTCGACATCCATTCCATGTTGATGCCCATTGCCCATTTATCGTAGTTATTTACATATTTTATACGCCTATTTTGTTTCCTTTATTTTCATCTGTATGTTCTATCCTTATCTGTTAATTCTATTGGCTTTCAAATAGACCATATCCAAAACTGTGCTTGCGAGCATGATGCATTTTGGGATTGATCGTAATTGCCGAGGCAATTTCAGTGGTAAACAAAGCAGCTTCACGCGTTCGTTAGCTGTTACTCTAGAAAGATGATAATTTAGGATTAATTTTGTCTTGCATTTGTTGCAGGGCCAAAATGCACACATTTGAACACCTTGTAAAGCGTGATTAAAACTAACAATCCCCTAATGCATTGCGCGAGAGCACCACTGAACATGCACATTGGAGTTTTGCATATGTCTTATTGGTCCATCACATTTTACCAATCAGGGACTCTGCCATGTTTCTTTATTTTGTATCCACCAATCGCTGAGTCGATTACTTGAAATTTTGAAGGATTAGAAGGAACATTAGTTTCTATTAAATGTCAAAATCAGGTGGAATTCAGCCAAGCAATTTTCAAGATATCTGTTGAATGGGGTGTTACTATGTATTCTACCATACAAGAAGTCTTGCATACCTCTTCATTTGTATCCTTGACAAAGCCAGAAAATAAAAGGAGAGACCTGGTGGAATTTTGTTTTCTTTCCTGCTATGTACTACAAGGCCTCCAACTTTATCAATAAAGACAGTACAGAGAACCCTCCATTTCATAACATCAATCCTCTGTAAATACCTATTACGTGAGACTTGAAGTGATTGTCTTTGTTTTGTTTTTATTTTTGCCATTTATTTGTTAGTTGCATTTTTATAAAAATTTTAATCCATCTTTATTGTGAAAAATTATAAATTTTGAATGATAAAGTTTCCAATGAGATAGTTTTCATATGCAATAACACTTAACAGAAATTAATAGGGCCAGACATTTAATAATAATGTTGCAATTATTATCAAGGATTGCTCATGTGCAAGTTTATGTGGTTCTCTCCTTGAGTTGGCTTTGATAAACCCAGATCCTCAATGCCATCCACACAAATAAAAATAAGAAATGTAAAACCTTAAGGGAAACACATGATATTAAAAAAAATATGGGATTCTTTTGGAGAAGTGTTAGAGGACCTATATATCAGTAAAGAAGCAGTAAATATCATAAAAACATCTGTGATGTGTTTTTGCTTTTTTTTTACTGTGATTTGTAGTCAAAGCCATCTGGCACCTAAATAGAACAGTGCCCCCCCCCCCCCTCTCTCATAGTGTGCTTGGAAGTCCGAGTTGGATTCTCCTTTTCGACTTATGAGGCTCATCCAGAAAGTAAAGACACATAGGGTATAGCCAGAGGGTAAATTGTGCTACGATAATTTCCACAGGGTTAATTTTCACTTTCATTTGTTAGTTTGCTTTACTAATTCATATGGTGGCACCACACTGAGTTGTGTGTGAGAAACAATTGTTTGATATGGCGGCGCTCATTCAAAATCCCGCTAAATGCGAAGTCCGATCTGTTATTCGATTTATTAACGCCAAACATGAGTCTCCAGCTGAAATCCACAGATAAATTGTTGCTGTTTTAAGGAGAGAGATGTTCACAAATGGGGTCTGCTTCCGCCATGACAATGCTCGACCCCATATGGCACGTGTCACCACAGAGTTGGTGAAAAGCTTCAAGTGGGAAGTTCTGGATCATCCACCGTATACTCGTAGTCCGGACCTCACACCCAGTGATTTCCACCTGTTTCTTTACCTGAAGAAGCATCTTGCTGGGAAACTGTTCGATGATGATGACGATAATGAAGCATGAAGTCAACGCTTGGTTGAAAAAGACAGGCAGCATCCTTCTATGACTCTGGAATACAAAAGCTTGTCCCCATGCTCAATAAGTGATTGGATAATGGTGGCAACTACACTGCAAAATGAGCTTGTATAAAAGTACTTGATAGTAATGAAGGGGTGTTTTAAAAAATTTTCTGACCATGTCATGACGTTTGTATCTTTACTTTCTGGATGTGCCTCGTATACACAGTTTTGAGTTGAAAAACTACTGAAAACCTGATTGTGAACTGGATACACAGTTTTGCATTTTGAAACTAGAAGAATTATAATTGTGATATCAGTATAGGTTATTTATGACTCAAAATGCAATAGTCAACTCAGAAAATGGTAGATGAGCACATTATATACAGATGTGTTAACTGCAATACGAATGAAACAATTTATTATAAACTCTATAATAATCTAAATAAGTATCCTTGCTATATGAGAGTTTGTTGACCTTTTATGAAAAGAAATGTTTGAGGATTTTTACTTTTACAAGCAACAATCAAGTCAGGAATTTCACTGGTTTTAATGAAAATTATAAAAATTCTCAAATTTAAGCACAATGGACAAAAACTTAGTTACTTTGAGGTTATATGATGATTCTATGTAAAGCAGTTTGAATATACAAATGAATGTGCATGAGTACACAAAAACTTGTGTTATTCCATGTTGAACTTGGTCGCAAGCCAGATGCAAAAAGTGATCATAGCATTTTGGAAGGCAAAAGGACATCCCGTGGAACACCATACTTTCACTGCCTCTATCTTCTAAACAGTTGGATCAATTGAAAAAACACCAAGAATAAAAAATTTCTCAAGTGTTGTGTACAATCTGAAAATACCATTAAAAATAGGGGTTTCCATTGCACATTTCAAAGTTAACTTCCGTATTCGAAAATGCCGTCAGTTTTTTTTTTTTTTGGAAATGGAATACACAAAAAAACCTCTCACATAATTCTTCCATTGAAAGTACTCTTGCCAGATTTGTATTTTAGAAGTTGGCTATTGGTTCACTTTAGGTGAGACATCCTGTATGTTAGATGGAGCCAGTTGGATGCATCCTGTATGTTGGATGCCAACATAAACAAATACATCCCACTAACATCGAACTAAATATCCACTAGATTCTATTGTTCAAATGTAATTTTTAGTGGATTTTTTAGTGGATTTTAGCAGGTTTTGGCATAATTTTGGTGTAAAGTCCATTAAATCTAGTGTGAAATCCACGAAATTGACAACACTGCACCGAGCTCTTAAACCAAACCAAGAGATAAACCATCACCAAAAAGAATGGATAACCTTAAAAAAAATGATTCCAGAATTCCTTCAGAAGATAATTCTGACCAAAAAAAGAAATGATTCACTAAAAATACCACAAAACTCTAACAACATTTTAAAGAGATATGACAAAAACGATGTTCACAATCTGAATTCAATGAGATATTTCCCCTGGTAATCTTAAAGATAAATTGAACCCCCATCCTTAAGTTCAGGCATTACGAAATTAATGCCTGTGGTGCCAGGTTCAATACCAACCTTAGTGGCTGTGAAAAGATTTACAAAGTTAGTTAAAAAGAAACAGAGAAACAGATTGGAAAGAACAACCTATCGACATAAAATGATACTAAGCATGCAACTGAAACAGTTCACCCAACTTTCAAAAAAATCTTTTTAATTACAATTTATTACAGTCATTGCGAGTCACCCTGTATATTCTAGTAATTCCTAAATAACCCCACAAAAATTTAAATTGCTTTCAGCCAAAAATACGACTTTCTAAAATTTAAGTCATGCTCGGACATGCCCTAGAAAATATAATAAACTTAATATCTGGTAGCCTTTTGCTTTTGTGTAAGCACAAAGCATTCAAGATTACTTTGCTCCTTATTGTTCATGCTTCATGCATGCGACTTTTCAATAATTACATAAAAATGTAATTTTTGTATTCCATCTTAAATAATAATGATTCTTACACCCCCCATTCATGTCCTGTGTTTATTCTAACAGAACAATGCATCACCCCAAATTATTGTTAGAGGGTCACTCATCTGAATTTGAGATCTTCAGGATAAAATTCAATTTGTTTCTTATGTAAATCTGTGTATTTGTAACTTGTATAAAATTCTTTCTCTAAAATATTTCTATCCCAGTAAGAGTGAAGTATGGCTTGAGACTATTGAAACTGTTTCTATCCATGGCTCCATTTACACGGTTTCCATTGGTGCATTGTTTTTGTAGAAAAAAATTAATCGCGTAAATGGAGAGATTGCTGTACAATAATTAAATTAAACAAAGCTCGTAAAAACTGAACTCTATCTAAAATTTAGTAAAAATATCATTGATTAGGAAAAACTATAGGAAATAGGCAAATAAAAGGAAATTAAAAAACTACTTAGCTTAAGCTAAAGTTCAATGCCACAACAATCCAGATTAATCATTTTCCCAGAGGGTAACCACCAATAACATAAAGGTTGCTTAAATTGAAAACTTATCTAGCTCTATCATACAGCTTTCCCAAATATTCGGTATCTCCATTCATTTACATTTTCTATATAAATTTATCAAAAGATTCTATATTAAAAAACATGAAAACAATATTACATGATAAAGATAACACAGACTTTTAGGCACCATATCTGTTCATTCAGCAATACTGTATATAATGAATATTTTTAACACTTAGTTTATCTCTATAACGATTTAAATTATCTAATGATTAATTTAAACATATTATTAAAGTGCAGATATGCAAGGACCATTCTAAGCTACCTGTCCTTGTTGTAGTCTCTCCCTGGTGCTGCCCCTTGACCCCAGCGATCATTCATACCCCCAGACATGGCGGAACCAGTCAAGTCCCTTGAAGGGTTACTATGGTTTCGATGGGGAGGTACTAAATAGTTACTGTGGCTGGAAGAAGAATGGCGAGGACCACTGTTGGAAGAACTGCACCAAAAATGTAACATTGAAATTATATAATAATTTCAAAAATATACATAATAATATAAAGATAACCACCTAAAGTTTAAAATATGAAGAGCTTGCTTTAATTAACGATAAAACAGACACTTAAAATGGATATGTATAGAGCTTTTAATTTCTGCTAGTTTCACTAAGAAAGCTATAGAAAATTCTTCGGGTTTCTTTGTGATAACACTGATCAAAATAGATGAAATTTACTTCCATATAAAAAAATTTCTTCAATAATATGTAATTGTAAAATTTTTTTTTTTATATTTCAATAAATCAACAGAATGATTAATATATTAAAGTAGATAATAATTTGTATAAGATTCTACATATACCAAATTTTTATGGTCTTCTTCAAAAAAGAAAAAAGAAAGTCCAGCTCATGAATATGAGAAATTCATTTGTTTTGATGACCCCAAGTGAGCTATAATGGGCACATGGCCCAAATGTGTAATCAACTTAAGATCAGTAATAATTCCTGACAAAATGATTTATGCTTAGTTGTATCATACATATTTAAGTTAGATGCATAAAAGAATCTCTAGGAGTAGTTATAAAAATAAAGATACAGTAGTACCCGCTTAATACGATTCTGAAGGGAAAATAATAACGTATCCGCAAAAATAACGTATTAAGCAGGAAAACGTCTTAGATGGGAAGATCTAAAATATGCAAAACACATATTACTCTGTCATATTTTTTATTATTTATACTTTAGAGTCATTGTAATACATATTACAAATTGAAATATAGTTTAATGATGTACCTTGTTATTATAAACATAAATACACAACAGCCTACTTCAAACAAGCATCTAGTGGGAGCGTTTTTATGTTAAATTTTGGATATTCATGACCAGCAACATTGGATCAAATAAATTAGAATGAAAACCTGAAGAGGACATATGCAAGGTGGGAACATAGAACTAGAACAAATGCTCATGCTCACTGGCTATGACCTAGAACATATGCTGTCAGATGCGCAGGATCGGATGTGCATGCACTCTGCCATGGTGTAAGTGAGCTAAAAAAAAAAAAAAGCACCATGGGTGGCAAGAAGGAGCATAATATGTGGGAAAACGATCGTATTAAACAGGATAGACTGCATGGAAAGTGTACTTAAAGTTAAGGGCCAACAAAAGAGTATGTATTATATGGAAAATCGTATTAAACGTGACCATACTAAACGGGTACTACTGTAATTAAAATCCACAGAGTTTAAAGGGGATAAAAAACATTAACGGAAAGTAGTTGTAATTATTTGTGCTTGATGATATTTTATTTTTCGGTTTTACTCTGAGTATCTTGAAATATTCTTAATGGATTCCTGATCAGCTTTAAATATTTTTAAAAGTATCCTAGTTGTATAACTAAATGAATAACTCTAGGTGAAATACAAACTAAAGAAAAAAATTTCGATTCTAGTTTTTTTGCAAAATAATGTTGTTCACAAATTAATTCGTCTATTTCAATTGAAAATTTACCCTGTTATTTTCATAAGAAAATGCCTTGGAAGAGGGAGGAGGAGGAGGGGGGTGTCTTCGACAACTCTGCTCTTGACTTCTTTGGCTTGGAAGTATTAAAGGGGAAGTCCACCCAAAATGAGCGTATGGTTGGATATCTTTGAAATATGTTGCTAATTCACGATAAGGCGAAATTTTCTTCAGAATATTTGACAGTAATTAGCAAAAACATAAAACATCAGGCAATCTATTGCTCACTGAAGTAAATTTTGATGAGGTCGATGATTCTTCATACAGATTCGATATGATACATAGGAGAGAAGCAGCACTATCTTCAGACCAGAATGCGTACAGCACATTAACACGTTTACTGAACTTGCCATAAATATATGATAATATGTCATCTATATTTTCATTACTGCTAACGTTTTCTTCATCAGTGGGTGGGATATCGAACTTGGGTTCAAACATGTAGGGCTATATTCTCCATCTTTTAAATTTTTACCAGCACAGCTACCTTGTTCCAATTTTTAGAGACTGCTATTGATCTATTATCGAAACAAATTATACCTTTTAATACATGTATTGCTAAATTTTAGATAAAATTGTTCATATTTGGCTGAATTTCCCTTTTAAATTGAGAAGCCACCTAGATCTGTTTCTGAGCGAGTAATTTCAACATTTAACATAGTTTTTACCACTGCGTAATTAGAGTCACATGGGGGCTTTATAATTCTAATATTTGGAATGGGAAACTGTGTCTCGGCAGCTTGAATAATAAAAAGTTTGACCTCTTAAGTAGAAATGAACTATTTCACTAAGGTTATTACCTTTCAAAATCTTACGAGCCAAAATATTGACACTTTCAAAATGACTGTACCATCAGACAACTAGAAGCTATTGCCAAATAATATTCATTTTTGGTTTTTTTTGAGCTATGCTGCAATTCATGATGTTGAAGAAGTTTCTCACCTCTTTTAGATAGTTCCCCATGAATTCACTAGCAGTCCTCTCATTTTCAGCATATAAATTCCGTCTTCAATGCGATAATTTTAGATACATGAACACTAAATCTTTCATTTTAAATTATATACAACCTTAAATATCTTTAAACTCGTCAAGATACAACAATAAGGATCTCTTAAGTTAGGTTGATAATCACTATCCAAAATTCCAAAAAGGCATGAAATATTTTTATAGCTAGTTGTCCCCGGTTTCCGCCAATGGAAGAAAGTTCTATTTATCCTATTTAATAATCAAATAACATTTTCCTGATCTTTATGCCTCACAATCACTGTAGAATCTTCTTCCGATACTCCTGTCTACTTGTACCAAGAAAAAGAGAACCTTTTCTAGCTCACAGTAAGGCAACTCCTTGCCTTCTTCCTTTTCTTGACTGATATACCACATACCATCTCTTCCAGCCTGCTTTCTAATCTTGATCTTATTCGTAATATAATCTATTGAATTTAAAGTTAATTTCCTTTCTTATGTTAATAACATTCTGAAAACTGAAAAATTTTGAACTTCAAAAGCATTTAGATCTTTTACGTTAACATCAATCATTCTGAAAGACGATGCCATCATACACAGCGTGTGAATTTATTATAATTGTGAGACTGGTTGAATCAACAGAAGATCTAAACAATCAACAATTCAGGAATAATTTTGGACTCTCTAAAGAAACCATGCTTTCCATTGTAGAAGAAATTGAGAAATATCTGTGAGGAGCACAATGCACTGGGGCTTTCATGATTTTTTACAACGCTTGTATAATTTTCACCGTTTGGGTTATGTTTCGTGGATGAAATCTTGTGATCAATATTTCAACCCCTTCCACTAGTCCGATCTTGCTGAAATTTTGTACACTTATATAAGGTCGGTGACAATGCATGAATTTAAACATTTTTTTCAAAAAATCCAAAGGGGGGGGGGGGGGGATAAAAATATAAAAGAAATAGTTTATGTTTGTTTGTTTGCTCAAGAGATGGTGCTAGCATTGTTTTTTGAAAAAGTTTTTTCATGCACCTGTTTTTTCTTTCCACCATGTGAATTTCTTAATAAGTTCCAAAAATCAACCAAATCATTCATGAATTAAGCAGAAGAATAAATTCAATAAACTGGGATCAGGCTAGCTGAATTTTTTATAGATTTCTTATATATTGCAAAACCAAACAATTCTGCTGTTCTTCTTGTCCAGACATTAAATATTCTTTTTTAAAAATTAAATTAATTATCAATTCTGGGGATAAAATGGTGTTGGTTTGTAGCCAGGAAAGTCTAAGAATGTTTTCCTTTAACTTAAGTGGCCCAGAGTCACTAATATTTTCCATAGCTGCAGCCTAAGCATTGCCTACAGAACTACTAATAATTATGGTTTGAATCCTAAAAGAAGACCAAATCCCAAAAATGAGATTCCCACACCAGCAGAGTTCACAACCTTACTTGTGTAGATTGTGAGAGCTAATATATAGGCTTCACCAAAATGATCATTTAAAGAATGATCCAACCAACATACAAGATCTTGGATGAACAATGACAGAAGATCATTATTTGCTGATCATTAGGGACTTATTAAAGTTGGCCGGCCATCTTATGACCATCATAAAAACGAAAGAACAAATAAAACTCTAACTTACAAATCTTAGAAATTCATAAACAAATAAAAAATAGCATCTTAGATAAATATTTTCTTTCGAAAAAGACCCATAGCAGTAAAATACATGCACCTGATGAGCTGTTGTTGTTCACGGAAAATAAAAATGAAATTATTTATCTATGAAATGAAAATTATTGCATTTAAAAATTACCCTATCTGAGCAATAAATAAGCAAATATTTGTATGCATTCGGTAATACATAGATTTCAGAAAGAAAATAAATAAAAAACACCTGTCCAATCAATGCCTAAGAGGGTTGCTGATGTATGCAAAAGGAGGCCCCACGAATTGTGAACAGATGCAAAAATTTTTGTTACCATGTATTACTAAATGTATACAAATTTTTGTTTAAGTATTTATTTAATTTATAAATAAAATAATTTAGATTTTCTAGACAAACAATTTCATTTTTAATTTTAATGAACAACAACAGTTCATCAGGTGCCATATGTAAGGTATTATATATCATACAATCAGCAGTAATGGTGCCAAGATCTGGCACATTTTGAGTGAACATGACTCTTCCTTTTGCCAGAGTCCTTAGATAGAAAAGTCTTAGGACTTGTAACTTCCCGAATGCTACAGATTGTGAACAATGGTTAACAATCATTAACAATGTATAGATTGATGTGATATAAGCACCAGCTTTTGAGCACTCGCTAAATTGCTGTAATGTTCATATTTTTTGTTTGTTTGTTTTGAAAAATTGAGCTTATTGTCAAAATCAATGTGAAAATAGTAAGCAGATAAACAGGACAATAGTTTTCAGGTTTACAGAATAATCTAGAAGGACTCCGGATATGATGTGCAATCCATTAAGTGGCCAGCAGCTGGCACTAGGTTCGTAAAAGTCTACATTAGACATGTTTTGGGCGAGAATTCTAAGATCATATCTAGCTATTGATTCTGCTTTTGATATATATATTCTGTCTTCTTGCTGGTTTATTCTGTAGTTGTTTCTGCCTATGATGATGGTATTATTGCGAAACACATTGTCTGTTTTTAAACCTCTACCATATTGCATTACTGCAGACTTTATTTTTATTCCAAATATTCATTTTAATTATGCGTTTAACTTACAAAAACTCACTCTACAAAGAAATTTTTCAAACATATGCTGTATTCTTAAAGTGGGAAAGATTGCATACAGTAAAACTTATCCAAGGCATAATCTCAAGAGTTGAGGAAAATTTTGCTCAGATAGGCTACATAGATGCATTTAAAACAAGCTAACAATAATTTCTGCCTCAGAAATATTAGAATAGTGACCACTTCAAACACATCTTGTAACAATTTTTATTCTATTGATATACAAAAAAAAAACTTTAAAAAAAAACAAACAAAACAGGCCATTTAATAATCTAAATTAATATCAATCAATTTTATTAACATATATTATTTTTCATAATCCAAATGATATGCCAATCTTCAGCAAAATTTGATCAATTTAATCAGGTACGTCTTATTAACAAAAGTAAACATACGTAGAATAGTTAAACTTATAATAATGAAACTATCTCCAAATAACAATTCTATACAAGGAATTTTTAAATCTATTCATAATGCATTTGGCTAGACAAATGGGATGCTAAAACAGAACTGAAGATCTAATTCAAAAATAATCATGAACCTATCAGTAAGCATAGCTATGCTAAGCCTAGTTCCCACATGAGTAAAAACAACGGCAGAAAACCACAAAGCAGAAAAGGTTTTTGACGTCACTTCCTGCTTTTGTCTTTGTGCCCGACAGAAAACTCCTGCTTTTTCAACTTGGGTTGAGTCATAGTCTACAAGATCAGAGAGGTTTCAGCCCAGCAGAAAGACGAAAACATAAGTGATGTCATAAAATTTTTCTGCTTTGTGGTTCTGCCATTGTTTTTATGCATGTGGGCACCATGCTTTACCGTCAAAGCAAAGAAGCTGAAATGCCATCACAGCCTAAAGCAATTGGTCCACTAAGCCTAGCAAGAGGGCAACAATATAAAATACAACTGATGATGTATCGTGGAGCTCATATTGGAAAGAGAAAAGAATATAAACAAATTTAGTAGAGAATGAGAAAAGAATATAAACAAATTTAGTAGAGAATGAGAAAAGAATATAAACAAAATGAATAAAAACACACAAAAGAAAACTTAATAAATAATACAATTTAAAATAATGTAAATTGAGATAAATCAAAGAAGTAGTACGCATAAATGAAAGGACAACTCTACGGTCACATACAACTTTATTTAAATCTTAAGTGAAAGGTTAGCATATTAATAACATTGCGACATATTTAAAAATTTTTTAATTCGAACCCTAAATGGGTGAAAAAACGAAATTCTGAATGCAATTTCTAAAAGCAGGGCGTGATCCATGTTGGGTGGAGGCATGGTCTCGATTCAGTGTAAAGTAATACATCACATGTGAGTTAATCATTATCAATAAATAAATAACTTAATTTCATTTGATTTTAATCATATGAACTGATGTACTGATGATGATTAATCTTGCATAAGAAATATTAATTTACACTGTGAAACAAAGATTATGACTCCGTTGATGTCATGGTTTCACCCAAGATGGATGCCCCGCTATTGGAAATTTTATTAGGAATTTTCTTTTTTTTCACACATTTAGGGTTCAAATTAAAATGTTTGAAGTATGAAACACTGTTATTAATGTGCTAATCTTTCAATGATTTGGTAATTTTTACGTTCGGTAATTCGGCACTTTTGATAATCCAGTAGCATCCAGGTCCCATCCGTGCTGAATTAAAGGACTTTTACTATATTTTGAATACGTCAAATTTTATATATGACTTTTTTCAGTCCTTTTAAATAAGAAAAAAGTCCCTGAATTTAGCATAGTAACAGAGTCCCTTTAGAAAATTGGAAGGAGGATCTTTTTATCAATAAAAACCAATTACCAAAAATTGTTGTTAAGATTAAAGCAATTTACGTATTATATAATGGGCAATTTTAGCAATAATATTATAATTATTATAATCAACTATGAATGCATACTTCATAATATTTGAAAGTTGTGGCAAAACAAAATGATATTCATGTCGAGTGTTCATAAAATTATATATATTTTTTACAAATATTTTCAAATTAATTAGTGTAAGTTCAATTAACTATAGGGGACTTATCTATCCAGAGATGAAGGAAATGGGCTCATTTTTAATTTCTTTTTTTAAATATTCTCTCAATTCGAGATGAATGCACTTGCCTTTTGTGGGTTGAGAAGAAACTCCATAAAAATTACCTCAAATCATTTTGATTTCAAATGTGTAATCTCTTTGTCGCTCGCATAGATGTCAGCTTGAACTCATCACAGGAGGCCATGATGAACGGTTCAATTCTTAGAAATCATGTGACAATAATCACTTGAAGTGATGTCATCAGCCAATGCCGATCAAAGTCAGCACTTACAATGCTTCAGAAGGGTGTCATTGCGTGATTACACTAACAATGCTCCTACTTTAAAGCGACATAACTCTTGCTTGACTATGTTTGACACATTTTAATTTCACATTCCAATATACAGGGTGAATCAAAAGTCTGTTACCCCCTTCCTCTCTTGATACCAATGTAGTTACACAAATTCCAATTCAGGGAATGAATAGGAACTTTAGGGTGCTCTATCTGATGGACCTTTCATCATCTCAAATATGCAAATTAGGACACATCCAAATTCAATCTCGAAAACTGTAAGAAATACACAAAAAATTCCAATTGCACATTTGTTCAACAGCAAATACCAAACAAAACAAAAATATAGTTCACCAAAATCCGACGAGCGGATCACCCACAATCCTCATTGCAAGCAGAGGACCATGATAATCATTTCCTGGTTAGTGTACTGTGCCATCTTGCTTTGGTCTGATTTTTTCTCAGCTTCAACATGCCTTTTTATACCAATTGCACAGGAAACTGGTGACTTTATGGTAAATTGTGGGACTTTCCAGAACAGGATAAGGATGGTGCATAAAATAATTTGCATGCTTGGCAAATGGTATTCAGAATGGAAAAAAAAAAAAAAAACCACTCGGTGGTTACTTCCGAGACTTGAACCCAGGATCTTTGGACTCTGTTGCTCTTGTTTCCTCCGATGGCCACTCATCTCTTGCCTCAATCTTGACAGGAATCAAGGTTTTAATGTTGCAGAGTTTGCAATGAGGATTGTGGGTGATCCGCTCATTGGATTTTGGTGAACTTTTTTTTGTTTTGTTTGGAATTTGCTGTTGAACAAATGTGCAATTTGATCTCTTATGGTTTTTTGAGACAGAATTTGGATATGTCCTAATCTGCATATTTGAGATGATGAAAGGTGCTCCATCAGATAGAGCACCCTCAGGTTCCTTTTCATTCCCTGTATTGGAATTTGCGTAACTACATTGGTATCCAAGATAGGAAGGGAGTAACAGATTTTGACTCGCCCTGTATATAAGGATTTTTTAACAGAATTTTAAACACCTTGTATTAACAGGAATATGCAGTAATTTAAGAAATTATTTCCCCAACCTAAAACATCAAAACTGAATTAACAAAATCTGAATAGATAGGACTGTAAATATCATACAGTTCTTGAACAGAAAAATATAAGTTCTATGTAAATTGGTTGTTAAGAATTAATGTTTTATGCAAAGTGTCTATTAGCAGAAGGGGGGAAAAACTCATTATAAATTTCTTTTTGTTTGGCACTAGAAACAATTTTTAATTGTTATTCTATTTGATTTACGCCCAGATACAACAACTTCAGTTAAAAATAACTATTCGTTAAAATCCCGGTTAAATTTTTTTGCATTGCACTAAGCGAGGTTAGGACTTAACCAGACGTCAAATAGCTGTTTAACTTAAACGCTGGATGACGGTTTAGCTCCATGGTTAACAAAACAAAATGGCATTTCATAACAGAAATATATTGAACTAATTGGATAAGTAATTATCAAACAGCTAAATAGATAAGCTATTTGAATAAGCCAATTGGATAAGCTCTTTGGATAAGCTAATTTTCAAACAATTAATTGGATAAGCTAAGTCTCAACAGCTAACTGAAAACAATCAGCCATGTTGACTGGAACTGTTGGAGCAATACGAACCAATCACAGTCCTCATTACACTTATTACATCCAGTTAGCTAACAGAGACTTAGCTAGGGTTTGTGCAATGTTTCCCGGTTAAAGGACTTAACCAGTTGTTAACTAGTGTGTCGTTTTAACGGATGTTATTGCAACCAGTTGTTAATGTCATATTATATTTTAAAATATGGTTTCCATAACTCAGTGCCAAACTGAAATGAGTGCATGCCCATGAAAATAAAAATTGTCTCCAAAATACAAGATTTCCAAGAAAGAAAACATTTTGTGATTTTAAACTTTTATTTGATTTGACTAGGGACTTGGTTTTTTTATTACAAAGAACACAGTACCAAATTATGTTGGTAGTCCTGATTACTGCCCATACAGCATTGCAACTTTTTGTAGATATGATTCAAACACGTCGCTTCGATCATCCAGATGTGATTGAAATAAGATGGATAGAAAGAAAGTATCGCTTACAGGTATGCTGCACTACAAATGGTACTCATATAGATACTTATTAACAATGGTTATATAGAAACTTTCTACTGCCATCCAATAAAAAGTTATAAAATCACAAAATGTTGTCATTCTTTACTTGAAAACCCTGTAAAATGTTTACAGAATTTCAAACTAAATACTCCCAGGAGATACTAAAATTAGCCACAATTGGATTAAATATGCCCTGGAATAAGTGCACTACAAATTTATTATCAAAAAATAGGTAAGAAAAAACTGTGTTTGTCACGCATGAAACTTTAAATGGCATAGAAAATAACCAAAGATTGCCTAAATATGCATTTTGGTAACCTAATATTAAAAAATGTTTCTGAGTTTTAATTTTCATTTATATTTTTGTGTGTCTATAAATGAAATGTTGTGCTCCTATAAATTTCTTATCGTGTACCTACTTTCCAAACATCTCGACTTGGAATCTAAATTAATGAAGATGTATGTCCCTCTTTCTAGTTACCATGAATATCTCATATATTAATTTCAATACATAAAGTACATACAGAATCTTAAATGTTCAAAATCTCCATAAATATACTAACCTGTCTCTCCTATCAATGCGGTCCCTACCACGTTCATTCCAGTTATCACCCATATAAGGACGCTTAGGATTGTGATGATCACGATTCTTTTCATTGGAATCACCTTCACGCCGTTTCATGCTGCCCGTGTGTCCAGATTTTGGACTGGAAAAATCTTTTCCTGGATGACTGGTATATTTGTTTGTCGATTCTCGATTGGCTGCTTTTGAAGATTGAACGGATGATTCTTTGTTACTAGAAATTTTCGGAATTGGCTTTGACAGTTCTTTAACGGACTATTTAAAAAAATTAAAAAAGAAATAAAAATATATATATACATTTTCAGTTTACACGCTGATGACTCAAACAAAACATTTATTACAGATCAGATAAGCAAGCAGAATACTTCAGAATGATCTCAGCTATATTTTTAGTCTTTTAATACAATTAGAATTTGACGATAAATTCAAATATATTTGCCTATCTTGTATCCATTAATTTACTTATAAAAACACATTGCTAAATTTAAGGGAATAAACCCTGCTTAATAACTGAAAATTTATTTGTTCGTTCATTAGGTTCTTCGATATTTCAACATCTATGTCATTTTTAAACCTGTTTCACATAACTAATAGATATTAAACATTCCTGGGGCAAACGTAAGCATCCACGCTCTGTAATTATTTTTTTTATATAAATATATGATCTTTTTCTCACTCTTTACAATAAATAAATAAATAAATAAATATTTAAATAAAATGTCAAGAAAAAATTAGAGTTGTCATGAAATATGCTCTAATATAATAACAATATTTTAAACACAAAGTGACATTGTTGTGCTTACATCGGTAATTGTTAAAATTGGCATTTTCGTGATCATGTGTGTGCTAGTCTGTGGTAACGTGATGGACATCAAGTTGGGACAGCTTCGTTCCCCAGAGGTGTTCTAGGCATGTGAGGGAGAACATTTGGCGAAAGCGACCGCATCTTGAACAGGCGAAGAATTGGATTCTCCATGACGACATGCACTCAGTTATTAAACAACCCTCGTACACGAGTTTTATCAGCAAGCACAACATCTTATCACTTCCATGCATGCTCTACTTGTCAGATTTAGCTCCTGCTGACTTCTTCCTTTTCTCAAAGATGAAAATCCTGCTGAAAGGTTGCCATTTTAACACCACTGCCGAGATTCAGAGCAAATCGCAAAAGGTTCTCGACTCGGTTGCAGAAGATGGCTTTGAGGCCACATTCCAGAAATAGCAATCATGGAGATAGTGCTTAGATAAGTATTTTCTTGAATGGTAAAGAGACGCCCATACCTGCCAAAATTGAAAAGTGAAAAATCGGGAGGTCTTCTAAATCGGAAGTAAGCTAACCGGAAGTGGGCTGAATTAAAATAGGCTAACCGGAAGTTTAGGGGGAACAATTTTTTTTTTTATTTTGATCACAAATGATAAAACAATGACTAACAAAAATAACTTTAAAAAATAACAAAATCTATTAGCATTCACTGACATATAAGTTGTAATACTTGAGTTAAAGATTGATATTTTGCGGAAATTTCCGCTAAATTGACAGCCTCGCACACACTTAATGGATTTTTAGCTGTTTCAGCGGTTTTAACAAAAAAAATTTTTGAGTTGGCTACATCGGAAATAGCATTAAAGACACTATTTTTGCTACCCTGAGGATAAGTTGTAGCACGTTCGTAAGAGAAATGTTTTGTTCTCTGCATTGTGATCGTGGAAATCGTGGAACATAGTCACAGACTGCGAGAATTTTCAACTAATTTATTTAATGAATTAAAAATCAGGAGATTGTTTTCTTAAATCGGGAGGGTGGGAGATCAGTCTAAAAAACGGGAAAGTTGGCAAGGATGGATGCCCCACTTACGGCCCATAAAAAAATTTTCCAACAAGTTTTCAAATATTTTGCACATCCTTATTTTTTGCAACGACATTTTTGGCACAAATGCACCTTATACGTGAAGATTTACTTAAGAGAATCTACCGTTTTTATTCAAATAACAAATACTTTTTCATTTATGCACTTTCTTATATAAAAAAGTGAGAATGGGTTTTTAACATAAAGAAAAACAAAAATTATCTAAGATATTTCATTAATAACCACATATATACTCACATCATCTTTGGATTTGGAAACCTTTTCTTTCTTTTCTTCTTTCTCTTTCTTTTCATCCTTCTCCTTTTCTACCTTATCTCCACCAGCCTGTTTCACGGCATGCTTATAAAGCTTGTGCAATTTCTTTGCATCAAATTCCGTAAATTTTGATACAAAATACCAGAGATTGCTGCAAAATAAAAATGGAAAAAAAACCCAAAAACCTTCGTGATTATAATTGCTATAAAATTATAAAATTTATTAAAAACAATTTCTATGAAATAATTAGATGGCATCATTAATGGTGGTAAGAACAGGCAAATAAGTTTTTTTTTAAATAATGATCTAAACAAAATTTTAACAATCATGTACCACTCAAACAAAATTTTTAACAACCACATGCCATTTGAACAAAGCGAGTATCAAAACAACTTATAAAAACATTGCCAATGACCCTTTCCAAGAACCTGATAAAGGATTGCTGGTTTAAAGCAGGCCTAATCCCTTGGGTTTTCTTGAACAATGAAGAAAAGCAAAGAGAAAAAACTGATAAACAATAATAGTTACAATTTCGTTTAAAAACAAAAAAAAAAAAAAAATTATAACCATTATAACTGAAATCTCTACAGCAAATCCTTGTGTTAATCTTGCTTGTTTCCAGCACAATCAGTACTGTCAACTATGAAAGTGGACTCACTGTCCAGAACAAAGGATAGTCCAATTGATAGTTTGAGTAAACCATACTTTAACTTGCACAGCTTTCTAGATTATTGCACTAGTTTGCCCCCCCCCCCCCCTTGTATTTCTACTCGACAAAATTTTACACACAAAATATTTATGCTGGAATTCATCCTTCTATTTGATTCTGGACTGCCCCAAGAACTCCAACATCTTTTTCCAATAAATCTCCCTTCCTTTTGGATAAGCCCTTTATCCTTCGTATCTGACTAGATCCTATCTTCCTAGCAAGATTTTCAAATATCATAGATGGTTTGACAAAGGATAGTCGTTTTTAGAAAGTGATTGTGGACATAAAATTTAATCTGATCTATGTTTGCCTTATAAAACTCTACAAAGCTTTTTTTTTTTTTTTAGCATTTTCATTTAGAACATGAGGCACATGGGGTGATTGGAAGCTGGTTCCTGATACATTTTGGAAACTTGACAGTTTGATGAACAAAATTTACCTAAATCTGCTTTGATTCACATTAATGACAATAAACGACTATCTGGAAAGTGCAAGTAAATAATAATGATTATAAACTGGAGATGCTCTCCAAGCATAGGTAATGATTTTTCGATTGAAAAATGGAAGGAAAAATTCTTGGCTTGGCTGTCCAGGTGTCTGCGATAGCTCAATTGGTAGAGGCGTCGGCCATGATAGTCGAGGTTCCTGGTTCGAATCCAGGTCGCAGAATTTTTCCTTCCATTTTTCAATCGAAAAATCATTAACTGGAAAGTGCATGTCTACAAATCTTTAATAAATGAAAACAAGCAAAACATTAGCAGACAACAATGTTTTGTGGTACCCAAAATTTGTGGTAAAAAGGTCAATATCAAAACTGGATATTGGATTTTTACAGGATGGTCAATGTAAGTGAAATATTGAAATACAGTCGAACATTGACATCTTGAAAATTTTTTATTTCCCTGCATTTTCACTATTAATTCAATGTAATTTTTCCTTGTTATCTCAAAACATTCTCTTGGAGACCTTGCTATGTCGAATTTTGACTTCGTGTGCTAGCAAAATGCAAAACATTTAAGACTTTCTCAATATGAGAAATTTTCATAGGAAAATAAATAAATTTTATATCACTTCCATTAAAGTTAGACGATTCTCATGCATTACAAAAAAAAATTCACGAAAACTTTTCGATTTTCTTAACAACAAATCTCTGTTGGGTATGAGATGTTTGAGTATATGCAAGTTGTTTGTGCGTTTCTGACTTTAGTGGTGCCACTTCTACTTGGTGTAACTCTATCACATACCATTTTATCTCCTATTTTCTTCTCTGTACTCTCATAGTATCTTTAGTAACCTAAAAATTTTGATTTAACAGACACCCTCCATATTTCAAAATCTCTTTATCTCAAATTTTTTTTAGTTCCCGTGAATTTTGAGATATTGAGGTCCGACTGTATCTAGAAAATTATGCATCAGCTCAAAACACATTTGCAATTAAATTTGTTCGTCTCGATGGAGCATATCCAATGATATCAAAATATCCAGTGCACAGATTCAGTGATACTCTCCCGCAATGCATTAGGGGATGGACAGTAACATGTACAAGCTTTACAAGGATGGACAGTAACATGTACGAGCTTTACAAGGTAGTTCAAACATGTACGTTATGGCCCTGCAACAAATACAAGATAAAATCATCAACTTTCTAGAGCAAACGAATGCATGAAGCCATTTTGTTTACCAGTGCGATAGTCTCGGCAATTACTATCAATCCTGAAATGCATTGTGCTCGCAAGCACAGTTTTGAATAACGGTATTGAACCCACCCCCCCACCCCATGGGGAAAAGTGTGGTCTAAATCGCCAATTGCAGATTTGGGTTCTCCATGGAAAAAATACATTAATCTTTATATCATTTTTCCCCCACAGATGATGCTGTAATTGAACAGGAGTATCTTGAGAAATACATGCCGGATCAAAAAATGTGTGTTCAATGTTTTCAAAACGGCTATCCAGTGACACTCAGGTATATTCCAAAATTTATTCCAAATATAGATAACTAAAATAGACATTAAAAAAGTTACCTTCTCCATTCCCTAATTTTCTCAGCGTTTGTAAATTCTTGAAGACATTCATTGATGCGATCACCAATTTTTAGGAGGCACTGACGAGTGTGATTCAATTGCTCCTTTTGTGACAAGCTCTGGTCAGGATTATCAAGCATTTTCAATGCACGTTTAACTGGGCGCATCTTCTCTTTGCACTTAAAAAAAAAAAATCAAATTTATTTTTTAAGTGTCTTGCATAGAATTCATTATTGATAATGGTATCAGAGACAAAAAAACTTTAATTACAAACCTCATTAAAAGTAGTGGGGTCTAAATCGCCAATTATTTCAATAGCTTTAGGTTCACTGTTGGCTGTGAAATGCATTGGCCCTGATGCAGGCTCATATGATTTGTTCTTCTCTCTTGGCTTGTGTTGTTCTGAATGCTAATTAAATATTTTTTAATTAATTGTTGATAATAGTTTAAAACTTTTTACCATTAAGAACATTTAAAACATTAAGAGGTTGTTAAAAATTAAGAAATCCATACTACTTAAAGGAAATCTACGATAGTGTTTTCTTAAAGCTCTAATGAAAACAATATATTTTAAATCAGAAAAAAATTAAAAATCAACAGAAGATTACAGTATCTTCCACTCTTTAATACAACAAACAAAGGACTAAGTTTCCATCACTGTTTATCTTTCCCCATGGTAAATACTTGTATTTATTAAGCAACATTTCTAAAACTTAAATTATAAATCCATTAGCTCCCTTCCCCAGTCAGTTATGTGCATCCAGTAAGTATGTAATTTTGAGCATGAACCTGGTTCCTTTCTTCATTTGTGCACCACAACATTCAACTGCTTTTAAAGTTGGGACTCAGGAATTTCAAGAAATCTTCAAAACTTCATCATCATCTTATAGTTTATAATCAATAATTGCAATTTTTTTTGTTTTAAGAAATCTCTGGAACATATGATGCTGTAAGATGCTTATATCATTCGCTAACATAACCTGTAAACATAAGTTTATTTTTTCTTTTATTTTCTTATCCCATAATGGTATATTTCACTTTGCTTGTTGTATGTATATTCACATGTATATACAGTCGACTCACGTTATAACGAAATTACTGAAATAACTTAAGTTTTTTTTTAGATTTGTTAAGATAAAACAACTGCTTTTAACAAATTCTCGAACGAAATATCGAAATCGGGTAAAACAAAGTGATTTTGCAATGAATATACAGTAATTTTACCCCTGATATAATGAACTAAAAATGACGTCGTAAATTTGGCAAGATAACAATTTATCATAAATGCAATTCACGATAAATGCAGTTATGCATATTTCACGTAACGACGAAAAAATTGTATTCCGATTTAGAGTCTTTGTTTGCTTGAAAACAGCCATTAAGAATCTATACTAGAGCGGAAATGCTGGATATGGAGAAAGATCAAAAGCGGAAGCAAGCATTTACTTCTTCTGATTACAATCATTGATCGATGACTACGAAAACTAGAAGCAAAAGTGTCTTTCTAGAAAATATCATGTGCTGAAAAAGAGAAAAAAATCAACTCATTCTTATGAAAATATCAAATGCTGATAAAGAAGCACATGTGAGAAAGAAATTTATTCAGAAGTCAATGCCTTTAGATCAGGAGAAGTGGCGAAGGGAAGAGGAGAAAAAGAGAACTCGAAAAATTCAACAAGTTCGCCAATTTTTTCTTCGATTCATTTCAAATATTTTAAAGATCTTTAAACATCTTTAAAATATGTGTTTATATATCGACTGAGCATTTATATCAGCTGAAAAATTAGATTTTCTACCATAAAATCGTGTTCAAACGAAAATCTGGTTTTTGGTAGTTTTTTTGATCAAAACGAGCGAATTTGAATAGAATTCAAATGTGGAAAATGTATTTTCTTACATTAAAAAAACTGAGTTTCACATATAACGAAATATCAGTTAAAACAAACTTTTTATGGATTCTGGTGAACTTTGTTATATTGCGAGTCGACTGTATAGCTTATTCTACTGTATTGTACACCAATAATAAATTTGCATACAGCTATCAAAACTAAAGATCTGGGATAAACTGCAATATAGGGAGGTTTCTACAGAATAATCTGCCGAAAGTTTGAAAAAATTTGGATAGAAACAGCTATACCACTATCCATTAGTCCAGACCTCCATGTGATTTTCATGTTGGTGCATCTTTGAAAAAATAATGCAAACCGAAGCTTTCAATGGAAAGTGAAATGCAGGAGGTCTGTTAACTAACTATAGCCTCTCCTGCAAAAATCAAACTGGATACAACCTCAGAAGTTCTAAATTAGTCAATCAGAAAAAAGTCGCATTATGCAATTGATCATGCCCGACATGTTTATCTGCTTTTCTGACTTCAATAAGCTAATGAAGAAATTCCATAACTTCTATGTGTATCGATGCCTGTCATAGTTGATTGATATCGATAGCAGCCAACGCAATGTTCAACTTTCGCTGTAAGACTATAGCGAAGAGTTAGATAAGCATATCAATTCTATGGAGATTATCTTCGATTGTGTATTATTACTTTTTTTTTTTTTTTTTTTAGTTAAAGTGCATGAAAAATTTGATCATCCTTTGTAGATAAAATAAAAAATGGAGAATATAAAAATTTTGATATTAGTTAGAATTTAATATTCATAAATGCAGAGAGAAGGTATTTATTTGTGACTTTTAAGAATCACCCTTTTTATAAGTTTTTAAGCCTTATTAGTAAATTATTAATTATTGTTTACCCTCCTGCAATTTCTTAATCATCTATTTGGTACACTTTTGTTTTGAATATAGAATGCAAATCCTTATTTAGGCTCATAAATCAGGAAGAAAACAATAGTTTACTAAATTCAAGTGCATATTTTAACTATTTGGTGAAGAAGAGGAAACATCCATTTAAAAACAGTTCATGGTATATGAATATAGAAAAATCAGAACCAAAAGAAATTCTGATAATGTGGTCAGTTAAACCGATTAAATTTATCAGGACAGCACAAAGAAATAATGTTCAAGAAACACAAGGGATTTAGAATGGGTTATAAGAAAGAGTGCATATACTAAAACTTTTCATGATCTACCTTTTGTTTTTTAGATTTTTCTTTCTTTTTCTTTGTTTCATCAACATCAGCAGAAGACAGTAAAGAAGCAGGCTGACTTACTTCCTCTGTTTTAGCATTCTCCGCTTCTCCTACATCCTTGTTGTCGACCTTCGTTTTTGATTTTCGTTGCTTTTTCTGTTGAGGGGCCTTCAAAGAGCAAACATATCCATTGATTTTTACATTAAAATTAAATTCAAAATAATTTTATTAGTAGGGATGCTCTACAATTTGTTAATAAATTCGTAAAATAATTTTATATAAATTATTGCAAATGATAAAACATAAGAACATGAAACCTTCAGTTAATGATTTAAAAACAAAAACATTAAATTTATATTTAAAAATATTTACCAGAAGAACAGGGCCCAAATTAATTTTCCGGCACGCTACATATCCATCTCCGCCAAACATTAATCGTATAAAAGCAATATCTCTCTAATCTCGGGGATATTTCCCATCAGTTTTACATTTCTTTTTTATGACTAATTCTTATTTTTATGGGCAACATAACAGTATGAAATCGTTGAGTAAGGGGTCCATAGTGCTGTTTCTATCGATAAAATTGGTAGAGACACAACAAAGGGAAAACAGAGTTTCCGACTAGTTTCGCCCTTTATTCCTGGCTTTTTCAAGGATACACACAAGAGGACATACAGAAAATATGGTATGTCCTTTCTATAGGTTATATAGTATAGGTTATATACACTAACCTATATACTAACATCCCTGTCCCAGAAACCCTCTCTATCCTTGGAAACCTCCTGCTCTCATCCTCCTTTCCCGCTCATGACTACCTCAACCTAAACTCTATCCTCACTGTCATTTCTAACCAGAATTACCTTTCCTTTAATAATACCTTCTATTCCCAACCGTCCGGTTAAGGAATGGGGTTCCCATTAAGTAGCTTTCTTTTTGAAGTCTTCTTCCAGAACCTTGAACTCACCTTTGTCTCTCCCCTCCTCTCTAACTCCACCATTATTTCATACTTTCGATACGTTGATGATATCCTAATTATTTTTGATTCCCATTTTACCTCACCCGTTGACATTGCTAACCTTTTCAACACTTTCTCACCCCACATCCAGTTCACCTTTGAAACCGAATCTAACCGCTCTCTTCCATGCCTCGATATCCTCATCACTAATGACCCCTCCAACCACCGCTTTTCCTTCTCTGTCTACCGTAAATCCACCACATCATCTAATTTAATCCATTGTTCCTCTTCACACCCTACTATCCATAAACAAGCCTCCCTCCATTTCTTCACTGACCGTGCCCTCAAGTTGTCCCTCAGTCCTTCTTCCCGTGCCACCGAATTCCGAACTATATGCGCCCTCGCCTTAAAGAATGGCTACACAACTTCCACCTTCTCCCGGATTCTCCAACGAAGAAAACTTGCCCTCTTCAAGCCAAAACCTCCTCACCCATCCCCATCCAAGAATTGGGTGTCCTTGCGATTCATTAGTCCTCATTTTTACCGCCTTTCCGCCTTCCTCTCCTCACTCGGCCTCCAAGTTTCCTACCGCTCATCGACCCCATGCTTTCGCTCTCTTAATCCCCCCATCCAAACAGACACCGACAATTTCTCCTGCTCCGGAGTTTATAGATTAAACTGTGGATTTTGCGATAAATATTATATAGGCCTGTCGACCCGCAATTTCAATAAATGATTCAAAGAACACATGGACTCCTACAAGAAACAAGATAATAATTCACACCACGCGATCCACCTTGCCCGCACGGGACATGCCCCAAAAGAGCAAAGTGAAATTATGACCTATTCTCCATCTATGCAACGACCCATTCAAGACCGCCACTCTCGAAGCTATTGAGATCTTTAAAGCTAAGATCTCCTCTCCAGATCACCTCCTCAATTGTCAAACCATTGACAACATATCGGATAAAGAATTTAAAATTGATATTTATTCAATTTTAAATTCTTTATCCGATATCTTGTAATTTTTCAAATTTGTATATTTACTTTCATTTCCATTTCTTATTGATACCTTAGTTTATGTTAATTCTGAATGAGTCTTCTACTAGGTCCGCGTTTTCAATTTTGTTTGTGTTATGACATCATTTTTCCTTTATATTTCAATTAATTTTCCTCTCAAGGTTTCTTTATAATTTCATTGTTATTGGTTCCTTATCCAACCATTCTCCTTTCAATGTCGCCACTGTATAATTTATATTATTTACGATTTGTTATTTCTTCATCCAATCATGTTCTCATTCTATACCATATTTTCTGTATATAAAGGCGGGAATAAATGGCAAAACTAGTCGGAAACCCTGTTTTCCCTTTGTTGTGTTGTGAAGTCTCTACCAATTTTATAACAGTATGGAGTCTCATTTCCAGTAAAACGCTAAGATTATCAAAGGAAATCTTGTGAGAAAGCCATAAAATTTGGTATAGCTGGTGTGAATGTCATCCAAAAGCTGCTTGTCCTGACTTACGTTAACTACTAATGCACATGCTAGCTTTATTGGACCTACTGTCTACTTTAATGCGATCCCACTTTCAGAGACCAAAAAACCAGTAAAAATCTTACCCTCTTGTATAATGCAATAGGAGGTATCGCAACATGCGGCTTCCTTACAGTGCTCAAGCTCTACCCATGCGCAATAGAAATTTTTTCTCCTTCCTGTGGGCAGTGTGTCTCTTCGTAGTACATCCAAATACAGTTTTATTTTTCTATTTTCAGAAGGCGAAGGGAATGGATGAAAGTTCTCGTTTTATCCATGGAAACATGACTAAGTCTTTCTTTTTACTAGTATCCGAATTGTATCTATGAATTACACACTAACAATTAAACATATTTCAAATGCAATAAAAGAACAGCATGTGCTACTCCTCCATTTTGAAATTTTGCCCACAATCACGTCATTAACTGCACACGGCGCATGCTCTATGCATGAGCCGTCTGCTCTGAGGAGTGGGCTAGACAGGGAAGCCGCATATCGCAATACCTCCTATTCCTATTTTTTGACTCGTCGCTAACTAAGGATAAATAAAATATTCAAGAATATACATAAAAACCTCTTTATTTTTTACATTTAAAAAAAAATGCATAACCTGGATGATTTACAATTAAAAACCTTCAAAATCAGATTCATTATTGTCTGATTCTTCAAAAAGTTCTTTAATATAGTAAAGACAGAGTTTATTAAAAAATAATAAAAAGTTATTTAATTTTGAAGAAGACAAGAACGATATAATTAGTGTATTATCGTATTTTTATTGTATTTTCATTTTTCAAAATTATTACAGTACATATTATACATTCATGCATTAAGGTACTGTAATAAATATTCATTTGAAGAAAAGTGGACGGGAAATGAGAAAAAAAGCAAATTAATGTACTGCACCAGAATATTAAATATATGCTAGTTTCATTTGAAGTTCATCAGATGAAAATTCGCTTGAAGCGCACCCCCCCCCCCCTCCCATTAAATAGGACTGATTCGAACAAAGCAAATTTTTCAAATACAAAATTAACGATAATATGCACAAAAGGCTAACAAAGCATGAGACACAGTCCTCTGTGATTGTTTACGAATGTCTTCCAACAATGCTTGAACATAATGAATTTGCCGCTTAAACAGATACTGAAATAAATAAAACCAAATTATTAAGTGTAATATGGAAAAAGAAATGAGATAAGTTATGCAGAATGTTTTAAAAAAGTTATGATTAAAGTTATGATTAAGTTATGATCCATAAAATATTCAGAATTCTCAAATTTAAAGTTGGCTTTTTTGAAAAATCAGCTAATATATCAATCACTCTAATCATAGGTGTTGTTGTTAAAAGATTTAAAAAACAAACGTGCCCAGGAGATCAATAAAAATGTAAAAAATTCCATTGAAATGATTAGCACAAAATATTTATTCAACAAGATGTGTTCGCTTGTCTGTTATTCTAGGCTACCAACCATTCTCTTTTTTCCAGATATGTCCTCAAGTTTTATGCCCTTTGGACTATTCAGGATGAATTCATAATATTTATTTTATAATATTATACAGTAATTATCTTGATAAGATTGTTATCCAAAGCAAAGATTATTTCTGAAAATCTGCAATAAAGGTATCCTCTTTCTCAGAAGGTAGCATACCTATAACAGACAATCTATTATTATCTTGGTGACTGAGCCATTGTGTTGCCATGGATAATGGAAGAGGATTAACTTATAGCCTCTATTCAAGGTCACCTTTAATTCATGGTAGGTA
The DNA here is from genome assembly GCA_023313115.1 of Rhysida immarginata. Classification (NCBI taxonomy): domain Eukaryota; kingdom Metazoa; phylum Arthropoda; class Chilopoda; order Scolopendromorpha; family Scolopendridae; genus Rhysida; species Rhysida immarginata. Next base: position 2,311,402 of record JAHWFO010015425.1, on the reverse strand, counting down.
ACCTAATCAAAGCCCTTTAATCCAATATCGGCTTCGATTCCTCATCTATTTCTGCTTTTATAAGAAACAGATACTGGCAGTTGGAGGATAGTGACTAAGGTGATTGGCTGAATTAAAACTATGACATTTACCACTTCGACAAGGTCACCTGCCAAGTTATAATAGACGGACACTCTGTGTTGTGGTAGTAAGCACGTTATTTATTTATTTATTTATTTATTTATTTATTTATTTATTTAAAAAAAAAACAAACAACAAAACAGACAATAATAGCACACATCTTTGAAAAAAATGCACTCATAGTAGATTAAATTTGAAATGAATTTATCTCCTTATAATGGGTAAAAAATTGTAAAATAATAAAACAAAATTAAAATTAAATTAGAGTCACCAAACTTGAAAAAACTTAGGAGATGAAACTAGTCTATTGAGGATGAAGTTCTTGTGTAGTCTATTGAAGA